>JAOTRH010016956.1:0-22527 GCA_034768845.1 Heliamphora exappendiculata | reverse complement strand
CGAGCAACTAGCAGATTAGTATTTTTATTTTTATTCTCTATTTGATCGGGACGAAAATAAAAAAAATATCAAAAAAGTAATAAGAAACAGGATGGATACGAGAATATTTTGGGTATAATTTGTAAAATTTAAAAGAGTAATACTAATAAAAGTTATAAATAATATAATAAATAAAAAATAATAATTGATGATTTAATATAATTAAATATACAAAATATAAGAAATAAAAAAATAGAGATAAATATAATATTTTAATATTTTGAATTTATTATATTTATATAATTATATTTTATACATATATTAATATTTAAAAATATTTATTTTATGTAATCGGGGCAGGGTGGGAGAAAATAGGGTGAGAAAAGCAAATTCATTTGTTATCGGGGTAGAAAAAATCCTACAAAACGAGACGAAAACGGGACAGGAGAAATTACCATCCTTAATTCACTCTCCTATAATCTGAAAAAGAAAAAGGAATTAAAAAAGAAAAAAAATATTATTTTTAAAAAAATAGCTAAGATAGCTAGAATTATTAGAGTGCGAAATGAAAAATAGCTAGTCCAAGTAAAATAATAGTCAAATAATTAACAAATTTAGCTAATTATTAGTGTAAATGCTTTTAATTTCTTAAATTCACCTCTAACTGTTACACACGTGAAGAGTTAGTTGATTAATGGCACTCATGAGCTAATTTTTATTTTTTTGGAGTCTCATCTCACTTGAGGATCACTTGGGGAATGGGTGTGGTACCACTGCCCATTATTTTATGTGTGAGGACTATATTGGCAATGGTGGCTCAACTTTTGGGTCAAGACCCGCCATATATATCTCTTTTCACATTCTCGTTTGTGTTTGTGAGAACTTGTGACACTCTTTGTTAGAGGGGTACCCTACATTTGTGTGTTTTGGTGTAGTCTTCTTGAATATTTCTTAGATTTTATCTATTTTATGCAAGTTGGCTAGTTTTTCACGGGTGAGAGTGAGGCCATTTAGGTCTACATTGATAATTAGTTTAAAAGATTTTTTTTATTGTATTTTTCACTATAAAACTAAATTAAGTTTAAAATAGATTGTTTAGTAATTTAACTTTTAAGTTAATTTTTTTTAAGTTGGCTGTTTAGGTAAAAGGCTAGTTTTTTTATTTTTTGTTTAAAATTAACAATTTTACTCTTTTATATATTTGATATTAGTAATTATATGTAGTTGGTAGTGGTAGTAAATAAGTTATGAATAAAGAGTATTATTGTATTTTAAAAATAGTAAAAATTTGATTTGAATATTCTAGGAGTTTGTATTTTGATTTGACTTTTTAACTTTTTAATTTTTTAACTTTTTTACCAAACGGGAAAAATTAATTTTTTTTATATTTTTAGCTAAAAAAACCAAATAAACTAAATTTCCATTCAGGCCTTAGTAAGACTAGGTTTTGTTTTTTCTTTGATTAGAAGATATGTGCCTGTAGGCTGTGTACCTACCGTATGAGTAATGGCACCTTTAGACAAATGAGCTTCATTGTAATAGCTTCCTTTAGGGTAATAATTTCCTTAATTAGACTTCGTTTCGTAACTTGATTTTAAATTAAGTTTTTAATTTTAAATTAAAAAGTTAAAATTCGTTTGATTGAAAAAAATAATAAATTTTAAGCTATCAAAAAAGTCAAATAAATTTAATATAAAATTTTATAGTTGCTCTTCAATTTAAATGAGTTAAGCAATGATTGTTTAGTTGAAAATTTGTATAATTTTATATGTAGAAAGATAAAATTAAAAATTATTTTTTAAAAAATTAATTAATCTAAAAATAAACATACTAATAATTAGGAGTTAGAAAATAAAATTTTTTAACTTTTAAAACTTTAAGCCAAAAATTAAAAGCTAACTTTAAATCGGCTAAAAGCCGGTATCCAAAGGCTTACCCAAAAAGAAAATAATGGAAAAAGAGAACAGAGCAAGGCTTTTCTTTTGACATTGCTCAAAATCAAGGCAAAGCTCGACATATATACAAGATCAATCTTATTCCTAATCCTTATCAGACTAGGTTTTCACATTCCTTTCCACATTTTTGTAATCGAGGGGCCAAGGGCTCCAAAACATTCCATAATAAGGGTTTCAAATCCTTAATATGATTAGAATCCTCCTGTGATTTTGGAATCATTCCCTGTTCTAGCCGTGCTATGAACGGGATAACTTCAACCCATTCGAAGTTTTCCTTTAAATTAGATTTTAAAAGGGGAAGATGCAAATTTGCATTGGGGATCTTGGTTTCTAATTAACCCATTTGAAATTTCCTGAAGTTTTTAGTTTATGGCTGATTTTCAAAAGCTTTTTTTTTTTTTACTATATTGGCTGATTTCCAGTGAATTTCATTTAAGAAGAACGGTGGATTTTATCCCCACAATAAAACCTTATAAAAGACCATTTCTTGATTTTTTTCCCTTCAAATATATAAAAAACATAGGCTTGATTCTTTGAACTTTTTGGCTTGATTCTTTCTCCAGATATAGGCTAATTCTCAATATGAATCTCAGCAAATATTACAATACAGATACACTAGGTCCTAAACCATAATGGATAATGATCTGCATAAATATGAGTACTCAAACAACGTACAAGTAAACACAACGTACAGAATGAGCATAAACACAAATGAAAACCATGAAATCTGTCTATCTACACCCCATGTTGTGTCCTTACACCGTAACCATTAACCCGATTTGTTGATCCTCCATTGAGGTCTTGTGGGAGCTTGTCAGCGCCACTGGACTTCTTCCTCCTAACAACTATGATCCACGTATAAACCTCCAAGAATGCAGCGATGACGGCCAGGGTCGCGATGGTGCCAATGTAGGCTTTCTCCCATTTCTTATTCGGGTTCAAGATGTCGAATCCCTTAAATATGTTAACGATGGCAAGAATGATGACGGTGTATCCAATCGAGTGGTGGTAGATGTTCCAGTATAGTCTGTATTTGTGATCCTTTTTTGGCCTTAGAAACAACGCAAACACCTAAGGGGAGAAAAACCCAAAATGAGTTTTAAGTTTTTGTGATAAATTGTTGAGTGGTACGATTAATTTGCATGAAAAATAAGGGGAACAGCTTACCTTTAGTCTATTTTGGACTAAATCGGTAATTGTGCTAATTTTGGACCTAAAATAGGCTCACGATTCGAACCGTTTATTTTAATTTCTCCATGTGTAAAACTGTAAACTATCCATTCTGAAACCGAAATTGACCCAACCGAATCGGTCGAGTCACCTTGGGGACCAGAGGGAAGCTGTGGTGAAATGGAAAGGAAAAATGGGTACCTGAAGGGTTGCGAGGCAGAAAAGAAGAATGCCAATGGTGCGGTGGGCAGAGTATTGGATGCCAGGGGAGTCCTTTCCCAGTTGGATACCCGTTGCCCATCCAGCAACTCCAATGATGTAGGCCGAGGTTTGGCAAGTCGCGTGAAGGTAAAACCACGCCGGATCCGCCGATTCAAACACCTTCACGTACCTTGCAATCAGAACTCCAAGAGGCATCATGATTCCCCAACTGATTCCATTCAGAATTCCATGAATCTGAAATTTCATTAACGCCAAACTCACGATTAATTTTGAATCAATCTTAATAACAAATAATAACAAAACAGTCTTATTTTGATTCTGAATTAAGAAAAATAACAAAAGATAATCGGGTTTGTGAAAAGTACCAAAAAACTGAAAAAGAATTACAAATATAGGCTTGTTTGACAACCGGTTTTAAGCAGGGTTTAATCTTTTAGTCTTTTTTGACCTTTTTATATAAAATTATATATATATATATATATATTTTAAATTTAATTTCTATTATACACATTCGTTTTTATAAAAAAATCATATTTTAAAAATTATTTGTTAAAATCTATCAAACAAGATTCATATTAAATATAAAATTATTTAAAAATAAATTTTTAAAAATTATAACAATTTTAAACTAAATTTTTTACTTTTATTTAGGTTAAAATCATTTTAAATCAAAAATTTTAATTTATTAACTTTTAAATTAAAGTCAGTCGTACAATTTACCTAACCAACTTTTTACTTACATTTTGTTTAAATCGGTTTTAACCAAAAAGTGGCCTAAAGATAGGTTGACAAACGAGGCCAGAATAGAAATTAACAATTCCAAATCGAGCTGGAGATTAAACGACTCACATTCTTCTTCCTGATTTTTGAATCCATCCCTCCGGCTGCCCTAGATTGTCCGGAAAGAAGATTCAGAGTCGCCATGGATTGAAGGCTAGGGCCGGAGGTATCGTGCATTCCGGGAGTGTCATTCGAGACCGGACCATCCTGCCAAACCTGATTCACAGTACCGCTACTGTTTGGCAATTTCAGAGTAGCAAAAATGACAATTTCATTGTTCGAATGCGTAGCCGACAGATCAGAAACCGGAAAGATCAAATCTCCTTCCTGCAATTTTGTCTGGTAACTAGCCACAGGAGATGTGTAAACGCTCATAGTTCCATCAGATTTCTGGAAGGCAACAAGAGCCTGCGACCCAACCATGCCTTTGGATTCCGGATTGATGGCCCACGCCACCCATCTCGAAGACGTAATTCCGGCTTGCCGAAAGGCAATCTGGGCAGTTCCTGAAGATGGGTTGTAAGTCCAGTGCAGGAAAGAGTTCAAAAATGGGAGATCGATGCACGCACTGAACACCTCGTTGCTTGCGAAAACATATTTGTTGCAGGATTGAGCAGACGACATAAAAAACAGAGAGATCAGAACGCAAGAAAACAGAAAAGGTCTGAACATTTTACCCATTCCAATCGTTCCGATGCTAGAAAGCAATGCAATCTAGGGAACTGGAATGGACCCAGAAAAAAAAAATCAAAAAATTGATCGATCACTGCATTGAAAACAGAGGAATTCGAAATGTGAAAAGAAAATCAACAGGATTTCATAGTTCTGAAAGTGTGAAATATAGAGAGATTCGCGGGGAAAGGACAGATGGTGCTTGAAAGAGAAGGAATATATGAGAATGGGTGAGAAACAGAGAGGTGGGTTCTAATTATAGATGGATTGTGGAGGAGGGGTTGTTGAACAGTTGGTAACAGATGGAACTTCCTGAAACTTCTTTTACCTCTCTGTCCTCTGATTGTTTCAGCACTGCCCCTGTCTAACTCAACTGCAATGTACCACCTTATGACAAGGACTTCATATATAATTGGCCTTGTTTCGGCTAAATTTTAGATTTATTTTTTTATTTTTTTTGTCTTTTATAATTTTTTTTTATTTTTGAATTTAATTTTTTTTAAATTGTCTCAATTAGAAAAATAAATTTTGTAAAAAAGATATCAACAAAAACAATGTAAACAAAACTCCCAAAATTTTGAAATGCTCATAAACACAACAGGCTGAATCCCAATAATTTGATGCTGTTATTAGTAATCATTTTTAGACCAAATGTATCTAATATAGTATTTAACTAAAGGGGTTTTGAGTATGTCGTTTTAAAAAATAAATTTTAACCCATAAAATTTATTAATAAAAGTTTTATCATACAAAATTTATTTATTTATGATATAAATAAATTTAACACAAATAGATAAATTTATATGTAATGCATACAGATAAACTTATCTGTCGTTTTATTTTATACAAGATAAATAAATTTATCTATATTTTTTATACAAATAAATTTATCTGTGTATTTTTAAAATATGTATCAAGTACACAGATAAATTCACATGTCTTGTATAAATAAGCAGACAGATAAATTCATCTGTATAAAGAACACTGTATATTTTCAAAACAAATATAAAGTAAACAGATAAATTTATATGTATACTTATTTATGGAAGATAGATAAATTTATCTGTATACTTATTTATAAAGAAAGACAGATAAATTTATCTGTATACTTATTTATGCAAGACAGATAAATTTATATGTGTACTTTATACATATTTTAAAAATATACAGATAAATTGATCTGTTATAGGGTCCAATTGAATCTCGTGCGTTAAAACTAAATTTCGCGCGCTAAAAATTTTATTACTGAATAAAAAATAAAATTACTGTTATTTTAATAACCTAAAAATAATTTTTTGTTAACTAAAAAGAAAATAATAACGTCAAGTCAAGTGCTTTTAACGATACTTGCCATGATATTTTGGTATTTTATATTTGTGTGCCACAAAAATACCAAAATTTTAGAGAAAGTTGTTAAAATATCAAATTATTCTAGTTTTTAAATGCACACATTTTTATTTGTACTAGTATTACTCCTAAAATGCTCACACTTTTTTTTTTTAGGTATGCTCTAAAAAAAGTGTTCATTTAACTTATGTTTAGACTAATTTTTTAAGAATTTATTTTGCTTAAAAATTTTAAAAAAATCTATTTATTTAATTTTAGTTGATTTTTTAATATATTTTTATATTTATTTTTTTTTCAAACAAAGGCCAAAAATTTTAAAAAAAACCTAAAAAAAAAAAAAAATTAGTCCAAACATAGTCTTAAAAGCTTTCCAAAATTTCTCTCTTGAAAGAATATGAAAATTACCAATATACCCTTGTATGACATAAGAGAGACATCAGCATTTTCTGTAGGGCATTAAAGGGCATGCCAACAATATTCACTACAATGAGATGAATTTTGGAAGCATCGAAATCCTTGGCATGTTTGGTGACCAGAAAAAAACAAGGAATAGTGAAGGCAGCAGCCTTGCACGCACCGTCACAATTCCCAACCATCAACCAAATATACAAACAAAAGTCCAAAGTCAACATCAGTGTCCCAAGGCCAACAACTACGTAAAATAAATGGCTCCTACAATCAAAAAAAAAAAATTAAATAAATAAATAAATAAAAATTAAATACGATATATACATATTGTCAATATTAATAAATAATTATAAATTTTATATATTTTATTATAAATACAAAATTATTACGTTCTTTATACATTGTATATGAACAATATATATTGTATTACAAATACAAAATTATCACTTATTTATGTGTTTTACAAGAACTTATTGTTTATTTTAACGGGTATTTGGCATTTGGCGGAACATATTCTTTGTTCAAAGGTTTTAATGCAACCAATTTAAGTAATAAGTTTTTTCTTTCATATGTTCTTGAGCGCACACTACAATGATCAAATTGCTCTTACTATTTAAATAATAATAATTATAAATTTTAAAATATTTTTATTTTTATTTTTGATTTACATAAACTTAACATTTTAAAAATCATCTTGTTAAAAATCATTTTGTTGATTTACATAAACTTAACATTTTTATTTTCCGTCTTGTCCTAGTACCGTTTCCATTTCTCTCCCTGATAACAAATGGGGTGGAAATAGTATTTGCTCTTTTTATTCTATTTTTTTCGTCCCGTCTCTAATTACATAAAATAAATATTTTTTAAATATTAATATATATAAAAAATATAATTTAATAAGTATAATAAGTTCAAAATATTAAAATTTTATTTTTTTTATTTTTTTATTTTTTATATTTTGTCTATTTAGTTATATTAATTCATAAATTATTATTATTTATTTATTATATTATTTATAAATTTTATTAATATTACTATTTTAAATTTTAAAAATTATATTTAAAATAATCTCGTATCATATTTATGTCTCTTACTTTTTCAATATATATATTTTTTTTTTGCTTTCGGCTGGATTAAATAGGAAATGAAAATGGGATAACTAATCCCGGTCGCGCGCAGCGCCTATTGCCAGGCCAATCGAAGAGACAAGATCAGGTGGTTTAGGTGCATGGTAGCCCCCGGTGGAGCCTCGATGGTCAAACCAAACCCAAACTTCTTCTGGCCGCATACGGGGACCCGCAAGTCGAGGTCAAAGAGATAGGCTTGGGTTTTGTAACCGGTGGAAGCCACTTGGCAAGATCACCGGTTCCCACCAGCATTTGTCTGCATGTACCGCCGGAGTAGATTGTCGCCACTCTCTTGCCCTCTTCCGCCTTATTAGTTCTATTTATTAAAATATTTATAGTTGGATTCATTCTATTGTTTTGAATTTTTAAAAATAATGTTTTAGTTTAAATATAATTTTTAGTTAAGATAAGTTTACTCTTATTTAAGCAATATGTGACGAGTTAATTATATTTTTAATATTTAAAGCCTTATAGTTTTTAATTTATAATTCTGTTTTAAATAAAATCCGTATTTTTTAAATCTACACTTTGGAGTTTATCAAACAAAATTAATATTAAACATAAAATTATATAAAAAATTAAGAAATTTTCTTCTTTACAGACTAAATAATTTCTCTATCAAACTAAAATATTTCTTTGTTTATAAAATTTAGCATTAGGTAATCTCATACTGTGTAAAAATGAATGGTGTTCAAAATTTGAAAAAGTTTTGAATTGTTTAAATTAATAAATTTTTTTTTTGAATTAATTAAGTAAAAATGGGGTATGAAAAATCCAAGATTCAAACTCTGGGACAGTAGGGCATCTGAGACAGTTTTGCCACCGAGCTAAATTAATAAATTTTTGAGAAGCAAGTATTTGATAAATCTTTTGATTTTTAAAACTTACAAATAAAATATTTTTATAAAAATTAAAATCTAAACACTAAAAACTATTAAATTCTTAATATAATTAAATTGGAAAAAATAGATTCAAAAATGAAAATTAGATAATTTTTTTTTGCATCTTTGAAGTCAAAAGATTTTCCCATTTTAAAAAAAAAAAAAATCAAATGCATCCGCTGTTTTCTTACAAAATTTCCCTATTAAATATGGTATTGTATAAATTTAATCAGACATTTCAGTTATTTTTTATAGATTTTTTTACTTAGATATAGATCCCGTTTCATAGATATCGAGGTAATTGTCCTAAAACAGAAATTTTATAAAAAAATAAATAAATTTATATATTAAAAGTTATAAAATTTTAAAATTCATAATAAATGGTGACATTTTAAAGTATGCAAGTTAAATGCCTAAGTGAAGGAAGAATTTGTGTGCAAATGAAAATAAAGAACAATAAGATCTGTAAAGTTATAATATGGCTAGTTTGAGATAATTATTTGCTTATTTTATTTATATTATTATTATTTTTAACAAAAATAATAATGTTTTTAATAAAAAAATTTATCTTTTCATCATAAGTTTTTTATTTTTTCAATTGTTTAAAAAAATAAAAAAATTTAAATAAAAAATTAAAAAAAATAATTATACTTACTTCTTTTAAAATTTAAATTTATTACAAAAATCTCTCTTATAATATCTAAAATTACATTATTCTCCTCCCTTATGTTTTAATTGTTCGTATCACATGCTATCCTTCAGTTACCTACTGTTAATTAACTGTTAAATAAAAAATAAAAATTATTAATATTTTTTTCCCATATTACCCCTCTGACATTTCTCCTTCAACATGTTCTTCTCCGGTGCTTAACTGTTTCGAAACGATTTCGGAGTCCTCTCTCTCTGTATCTCTGTCCACCACCGCCGCCCAAGATCCGGCAACACGAACACCAGATCTGGGTCCTTGGGTGGTGGTTCGTGGTGGCTCGGTGGTTTAGGGGTGGTGGTAGTTCCACCGAGAGAGAGAGAGAGAGACGGGGAGAGAGAATATACCAAAAAGAGAGAAAAACGGCTGTCCGGGACGAGCTCGGCGTCGATGGGTTCGTCGGCGATGGTGGTAGGCGTGGACAACGGTGGCGGCGACGGTGGGGCTGGTCGGCGTGGGCGAGATGGCGTCGAATGGCAAAACCCCCTGTCTCACCGCCATCTACCAAGGCAAAACCCCCTGTCTCACCGCCATCTACCAAGGCAAAACACCCTGTCTCGGCTACTGCTTTCCTTCCTCTTCTTCTTTTCTGTATCGTCGCCACGCTTTTTCTGCTCATCCAACCATTTCACCAACTCCGCCGCCGCCGCCGCCGCCACCACCACCATTAATTTTTCATTCACAATTAACCCAGATCAACCTGCTTCCCCCAAAACCAGAGACTTGCCAGGTGAGAATATTCCTAACCCAGGTGAGAACGAAGGAGATAAAGAGAAGAGAGAAGATGTGGGGGCTTGTAATGTGTGACGGCGCCGTGGCTTGCGGTGTACGGAAACACGGTGGCTAGCGATGGCGGTTAGTGTTAGTGGTTGTTGGGCTTGCGCGGTGGCAAATGGTGCCTCCATGCTCGCCGACAATAACCCGCCGTTCCTTACCTCTTGCTCTCCTCCAGTGAGTCCAGTGCGTGCCGCCCTTATTCCCGTCGATTCAGTCAGTGGGTTAAGCGATGGTTGGGATTGTGATTTGTTTTTATATAATTTCAATTTGGGATTGTGATTTGCTTTTATATAATTTCAATTTGATATATATATACACACACGAAAATGGAGACTTACAAAGAAAAAAACACCGCTGCCACCCGTCGCCGACACCCTCTGACGCATGGAGGCACTGGTGGTTTGCTTTTAATTTGATTTGCTTTTAACTCCATTCCCATTACTGAGAAGGAAAAAGAGTAAAATCCACCGATTAATATATATATATATATATATATATATATAGAGAGAGAGAGAGAGAGAGAGAGAGAGAGAGAGAGAGGGGAGGAACTGGTCATTCGCCGGAGCAACGGCGCCGGCGGCAATGGGTGGTGGGGGTGGCGCCGTCAGAGGTGTAATGGTGGAGGAAAAAAGAACATTGGATGCCGATTAGTAATTTAGGGTTTGAATATTGGTGAAGAAGAAGAAGAACAAGATATGCCCAAATGATAGAATTGAAAGATAATTTTTATTTATAAAAAAAAATAAAAATAGAGTATAAAAGTTATTATTTAATTGAAGGGTAAAAATGTTAAAAAATATTTTATGTTAATAATGTCTGTTTTAAATCGGTATAATTTTATAAATTGAGAAATTTTTTTAATAAATTTAAATTTTAAAGACAAACGTAATTATTTTTAAATAAATTCAAAACAGACAAAAAAACAAAAAAACTGTTTGTTTCTTTCCATTGTATACGTATAATATTAGTAATTATTTGTATTTAAAAATATTTTAAATATAATTTAATTATAAAATTAATTTTAAATAATAATATTTTTAATTATTTATTAAAATATTTAAAATATTTTTATAGCTCACTCTTTATTTAAATTAAAAGTAACAAAAATAATATATATAATTTTAAAAAAATTTACGAAATTAACTATTTTTTCCAACGTCATATATATATATAAATATATTTTTTATTAAAATAAATAAATAAATAAAGCATGCTTACACTATAATAACACCTCCATGCTTGCCTTATTCTATTGCCTCAAAATCCCCTACATGGCGTCAAGCTATGTTTGAGGAGTTCTCTTATGAAACAAGGGACTTGGTCTGTTGTCCCACTTTCTCCCAATAAAAACATAGTTGGCCACAAATGGGCTTTCCGAATTAAAAGAAATTCAAATGATAGTATCACTCGTTATAAAGCTTGTCTTGTTGCCAAATTTTTTTATCAAAAATATAATTTGAATTATGATGAAGCCTTAAATCTAGCCGATAAATCTACCAACCACTGCTCGCCTGATTCTTTCTCTTACTACAAATTTTGATTGGTCTTTAAAATAATTAATTGTTAGCCATGCATTTTTTTTTAGTATTCTCAAAGAAAAGTGTATATAACTCAACATTTAAGGTTTTGTTAACCCATCTTATCCATCTTACGTTTGCAAATTACACAAATCTTTATACGGTCTCAAATAAGTTTCTCGAGCTTGGTTTGAAAGATTCACCACTCATTTAGCTACTATCGGTTTTCAAGCTTCTTTCGCCGATTCATCTCTTTTTGTTTTTAAACAAGGATTTTTCATAATTATTCTTCTTCTCTACGTGGACAACATTATATTAATAGGCAATATTTCTCCATTAGCATTCACTATTATTACTAGTTTTAGCTCAGCATTTGATCTCAAGGACCTTGGTCCTTTACACTATTTTCTTGGTCTCCAAATTGATTATTGACCTGATGAATTGTTTGTTCATCAATCTAAATATATCACTGACTTGTTAGCTAAGCATAACATATCTTCTTACAAATCTTGTCTCACACCATTTTCCTCCTCTGTCAAGTTGGTCAAAACTAAAGGCATTCCTCTTGACGGTGCCTCACTTTATCGCAGCATAGTGGGTGCTTTACAGTAGCTCACCTTCACGCGACTAGATTTAACCTTCTTCGTTAATACCGTATGCCAATTCATGCATGCTCTAACTAATACTCATTTTTCAGCTGTCAAAAGAATCCTCCGTTATTTGAATGGCACCATCAATCATGGTATTCTTTTTCGAAAAGGCAATCTCCAGCTCTAAACATTTTTGTGATGTTGATTAGGCTAGTGATACTTCAGATCGATGATCAATCGCTGGATGCTGTATTTTTTTGGGCTCTAATCCTATCACTTGGTTTTCTAAAAAGCATCGAACACCTAAACCTTTGAGCCAAGCCCTAGACCTTGTACTCTAGAACCCAAACCTTCAACCAAGCCATAGACCTTGGACTCTAGAACCTAACCTCGAGCCCCTAACCCTTGAACCTCGAGCACCTAGCCTTCGAATCTCGGCCCCTAACCCTTAACCCTTAAACCTCTGGCTCTCGACCCCCACCGTTGATCCTCAACCTTGGACTACCAGTCCTTCGATTCTCGGCTTTCAACCCTTAAACCTCGAACTCATGACCCCTAGGCCCCCGACCTCAAATTTCGGGCCCCTAACTCCAGATCCTAAGCCCCGCGCCTCCAAGCTTAGACCCTGGGCCCCTAATCCCTGACCTTGAACCCCAGGTCCTCAACCCCAAGATCCTGAGCCTTAGGCCACCGAGCCCCAAACCCTAGCCGTTCGGCGCCCCAACCTCTAAACACTAGGCCCTCGACCTTTGAACCTCAGGCCCCTGACCCGTGAACCCCCGAGCCTTGGACGTTCACATCCTAAATCCCCGACACCCAATCTCCGACTCTAAGTCCTTGAACCCTTAGACCCTAAACTCTAATCCCCGACCCTCAACCCCCAAATCCCGAGCCTTTGGGCCCCAAATCCTAGACATGGACTGAGGGTCCTTGACCCCCAAATCTTGGGCCCTCGACCCAAACTGTCGATAGATACGGTGGCGCGGGGACATGGTGGTTGTGGAATGCTAATGCTGGTAATAGAATGATGGTACTATTGGTGGGATGATAAGAAAAAAATATTTTTTGTTGTAAAAAATAAAAAAATAGTTTCTATAAGAATTAACTATTTTTTCATTGCCTTGGAAATGATTTTTCGTTCATTTTTAATTTTCGTCGTATCTTACATTAAATAATGCAATTAATATTTTTAGAAATTGAAACAAACGGGACCTAAACATTCAACTAGGTAAGAATATTTAACAATACACGTCACAAGGATATACACTAAGCCAAACACTCATAATTAACTACCACAAACACAATTCAAAGAAGGGAGAGAAACAGGGCAGAACCGTTGGAGTAGAGCTTTTAAAAATTTTATTTTAAAAAATAAAATAATAATAATACAAAATTTAAGATACAAAAAATAATAAAATATTAAAATAATATAAAGATGCAGGTTATAGAATTGAAAGACCTATAGTCACACTGTTTTTAAAATAGGATTCCTCTCTACCCAAATATTCAAACAAAATGTTTCGGGTTTAAAAAATCTATTCTAAAAAATAAAATATTAATACAAAGATTAAGATACAAAAAATATTAAAATAATATTTTTTTATTACTGCTTGTTTAATATTTGAACTCCACCACTCTAGGAGTTCTCGGCTTCGTTTCTCAGCAATTTCTCGAGCTTAGTTTTCTAATGTTTTAAAAATTATTCTATAAAAATTCAAAAAATTGTATTATTTTTTAAGAATCATCTTTCTTTTGAAGCCCTCTCAAATACAAATATTTAGTTCCGCCCTTTGGGAAGAAGACAAAGGTTCAATCAATGACGAAAGTAAAATTTTTATCTTGAAATAATGAACAATTATATAATAATTTAATAAAAAATTCAAAATAAACATTTAAAATGCTATATCAACTTCAAATAACACAGATTGTGTAAATATTACTCTCAAATTAGTGTTTAGTCAAGTCGATTATAAAAATATGATATATTTTTATGTATTTATATTCATTTAAAAAAAAATAAAAGATAAAAATTATTGTTCTATTTATTTACAAAATTGTGCTCGGCGCTCTTTCATCACATAAAATGAATTTGTAATTGAATTAATATTAAATTCTCAAGCAATGTATTTCTCAATGTAGGTGAACAAATAACTAGCTAAAAAATCATCTTCTATTCTATTGCATAATTTAGTCTTCACAATCTTCAAGAATGAAAATACATGTTCTGTTATTACTGTATAAACTAATAAAGTTAGAATAAGACAAATCAATTTATCAATAAGTGGATAAATTATCAACTTTTTTGTTTTTACTAATACCTGGCACAACACATAAATTATTAACAAGTTTTTAAATTCTACATAATTCTACATGATTGAGAATATCAAACTTATAATTTTACAACTAGAATTTTAAATGCAATCAAAAACTCAGATAAATAGAGCCCTAAAAAGTCCTAATTTTCAGATAAACAGAACCCTAAAAGTCCTAATTTTTAGTATTTTAAATATGTAAATAGCCCTAATTTTCACAATATGTGATGATAAAAGGGAGAGACTATATATATATATATATATATATATATATATATATATATATGTGGAGGAGGAGGATGGAACTTACAGAATGACGATGCGCTATGAGCGTGAGCATCGATTGCTTTGGTGAGTACCGTGAGCATGAGCGCCGTGGGCCCGTGAGCGTCGACAAGCTAGCGATTACTTGATTTGCTTTGCGCCGGTGATATTAGGATTTTCAGTTTTTAGCTTCAGGATTTGAGAGACGAAGTGAATCTATTTCTAATGCTTCGGGATTGGGTTTTTAATTTTTCAAATGAAATGAGAGTTGTAACTTGTTTGGATCATGGCTAATTAATTAATTATTATTTTTTTTAATAACTTAGAATAGAGTAAGAATACTATTGGTACTTTTTTTCTTTTAATTAATAAGTAAAAAAATAAAAATGAAAGTACTTTTAATTATTTTCAAGGGGTGGATGTTAAATTTTTTTTAAAAATCTTAAGAAGGCGAACCTATATAATTTTTAAATTTTAAAAAAAAATCTTAAGAAGACGAACTTATATAATCTTTACAAAATTAAAACTACTGCTACTATAATAATTTAAAAAATTCAAAACCTAGGAGTAGTGGCTACCCCATCCGTCCCTACATCGGTCCGTCCTTAGATTCACTGCTTCTTTGAGATAATTTTTTAGTTTAGTATTTAAGAGATTTAATTTTTTTTAAAAAAATGTAGAATAAAAAAGAAGAGAGTTTTTGAGATAATTTAAAAAAATAAATGTTAAAAAAAAATAGAAAATTTTTTTTTTTTGCTTTTTTTTAATTGTTTTGAAAGCCGTGCAAGCTTATTATCCCAAATGAGCCAGCTTAAAAGCTGAATTTTTAAAAAAAAAACTAATTTTTCTAGTGATTCCAAAGAAATTGAAATATTGACTTCTTAATATGAAGTCCAGTATTTTGTCAAAAAAAAAAATTGAATAAACCCCATCCCAATACTATAATATAATAGTATAATTAAAGAACAATAAAGGTGAAATCCCTTTGATAGGATCATGAACTTTACTTGCATCACACACATTCATATTTTCTTAACTCGACCATGCAAATCAATTAAAAAAAATAAAGAAGAAATCAAATAGTAGTGTGGAAATCATGCAAGCTGCAACTTTTTTTTTTGAGTAATTAATTATAATTTTTTTTGCCAATTACAATGCCATGGTTCTCTATTTTCTTAGGTTCAATTCTTTACTTCTTAAATGAAGCTACTTGCATAAGATATTAATAGTTCTTATAATTATTTATTTTGTTCGATTTATACATATGACAGAACGTACATAAATTCAAAATTTTTTCACATGAAATTTATCATTTTAAAAAAAATATTGACAATGTCATTCTCTAACTAAAATAGCACGTAGAGATGCACTCCAAGAAATTTCCTAATAAATTATTTAATAATTATTAAAATACTTATTTTCATTTTATTTCTTAACTATAACATGCATGTACCCATAGTTATACGATAAAATTTTTAAGTCATGACTAGAATAGTTTTGCCATTTAAGATGGTCTGTATGGTCAATCGTAAATTTGTAAACTTTAAATCTACCTCACACAAGTCATAAATTGTAAATATTCGAGATTTATATATTTTGCATGTGTCTAAAATCTAAAGTTGCTTTGCATTGAAGTAAAATAATAGTAATTTTGATCCAAATGCGTTAATAGTTTTACCAAAATAGAAAGATCAGAATTCAAAGCTGACAACTGATGAAACACAAAAAAAAAATGAGTTTATTTATTTATTTGTTTATTTTTAATTTATTTGATTACTTAAACGACGTAACTTATTTTTTGATTTATAAATTAATAAATAAATAAATAAGGTCACCCGAACGGAAAAATATATATGTATGAAAAAATGATCAGAATGAATATCATGGACGCCTCATTCTCTTGCAAGTTTGGTGAGATTATGACTTCAATGACCAGATAATGAGGATCTCAGTTGTACCCAAAACACTCACAATTAAAACTTGCCATTGTCAAACAAAAATTAGGAAGTTGAATTGCTCGACCAAGAAAAATGTAATTATACTTCATATTATATTTCACATTTTATTTTATAAAAATAATTTTGATTGGCTTCACTCCAAATGCTGGTGTGTGTTAGTGTGGAATCCATTTAAGTTGTGTATATTCCCGGTATTTAGGTGTATATAATATGTACTTCATATTGAGTCTAAAATTTTATAATTAAAATAATTTTTAAAAAGTTAAAATAATTACATAACTTAATCTAGAATTGTCACCTTTAAAGCCAAAGCTGAAATTAAAAAAAGTCAAAATTAAAATAATCAATTGAATTCAAACCATAACTAGTTATGAATACGCATAGTGAGGCTTAAAATGATCATAATTAAGTCCACAATTGACATATTTAAAACTAAAATCAAAATCACCAAACAAAGTCCACACTAATAAATTTTTTCTTAATTAAAATACCAGTATCAAAATGATAAACCATTACTTTTAGAGTTTCATTTGTCAATATCTTAACATGTAAGAATAAAAACGATTAAAATTTGAATACCAATCTGAATACAAACGAAACTATATTCATGCACACACTAAAAAAAATTATGTATAGACTTATGTTATTTGGTACGACCTGCCTACATCCACAGGTGCGTGAGATAATTAATTATAACCGTAGAGTTTATAATTTCAAAATCAAAAATAATAAATTATTACTTTTAGAGTATCATTTGTTAATCTTAACATGTAAGAATAGAAACGGTTAAGATTTGAATACCAATCTGAATGCAAACGGAACTATATTCATGCACACATTTAAAAAAATTATGTAGAGATTTACGCTATTTGGTACGACCTGCCTACATCTACAGGTGCATGAGATAATCAATTATAACCGTAGAATTTACAATTCTAAAATCAAAAATACTTTAAAACCCAACACCTACAACCCAAACCTTGAAACAAACTCTATTTTTTCTTTTAAAAGTTACTCGCGTGCTCTCGGTATTTTTTTTATTTCTTCTTACATCTTTACTCCTCTAATTTATCTCTCCATAAACCTACTAGAATTATAGAATTTATATTTATTGGTAAACTCAAAAAATCTAAGCGCTATACAATTATAAAATTCTAAAATCTCAACCGTCATATAATTATAAAATTTTATTGGATTATGCTATGCACAGCATAATTGGCAGTGAATAATAGGAAAAAAATATATAGATATCGGTGTAAAGTGTATCGATATTTGTAAAAGTAATAAATCTCATATCTAAAAGTGTATTGATAGTAGAATTTTTTTAATTACACTAATTTATACTGGTTTTGAATTGGTGAATTTGATTTATTGACTTATTTTCTATCGTAAATTTTTTATCTTTAGTGAATTTTTTATTTTTTAGTCAAATTATTTTACTTTTTAGACTTTTCTCAATAAGACGATTCGAAAAAATAAAATTTTTAATAAAATATATTTAAAAAAATAAAAATAAAAATAAAAATAATAAAAAATAAGTCAATGAGCCAAATTTTATAAATTTTAAGTTAGAATAAGCAAAAATAAACTAATAAATTAATAAATAATATTTATCTAAATAAAATTATTTTTTATTATTTAATAGGCTATAATTAGCATAATCCAATTTTATTTGTTTATGGTCGCAAGACATAGGACACCCAAGAAATGATGAATCACTCTTATGTTGAGGAAGTTCTAAATCAACATCAAAAGGTCAGAATAGGTTTTCGTGGAAGTCTCTAACAATAAATTCTCAATCTACCATAGATTCCTACTTCCCACCTACACCTATTACTAAGAACAAAAGAAACCGAAAAAGATATCCAAACGATTTACAAATTTTGTTTGGTAACTTAAACTCAAAATTAAATTTTTTTACTTTTTTTTTAAAGATGTCCAAAACTTAAAACTTTACAAAAAAATTTGCTTTTTTTAACTTAACTTAAAAAACGATTTTTGCTTTTAATTCTGATATGTCAGTACTTAAAGTAGATTTTCCTTAGCTAGTGGATTAAGCATGTGCCTGAATTAGTATTCTTTTTTTAGTGACTTTTAAGTTAAACTATCCTGAATTAATGTTTTTTTTTAGTGACTTTTAAGTTAAACTATACCGTTTAGAGAAAATTAAAAAAGAGTACAGAGAAACTTGATTATTTTTAGAAATTTAGAGAAACTTGGACTTTGGAAGTATATAAGAGGGTAAAATCTCAACCATGTGGAGGTACAATTTGTCGGGCGCGCATGAATCATGATTATTTTTAAGAGTTTTAACTCATAATTCGATCTGTTTTAAAAGCGTTACTGCTTTAAATAGAATTTTTTTATAAATAAAAAACTTTGTCTGTGTGCGTGTTCTAACTCCGGGCCGTGGGGAAAAGACTTTTGAACCTATTTTCTTGTATTTATATTTATTACTTTTGATTGGTGTTTTACCTCTTAAATTGTATTATCTATCTCATAGTAAAATTACTGTAATTTCGTGATTATAACGCTAATTTAAGGTGGGCTACGGAGCTAAAAAACTAAGCTTGCAAAATAAGTGGGTCCAAGGTTCCTGGCCCATGTCCGCTTTTAGCCCATATCCCCGTATAATTTATGGGCTCATCAGGTCCTATTTGTCCGTGAGCCCACACCAAGAAATTAGAAAAAAAAAAAAAAAGGAATCTTACCTGTTATGTACTAGAGAAGGAAACGGACGTGCTTTTAAGCACATAATTTTTTTGTATACGTGTTTTTATGTTCCGACCTGTTTATATATTTATTAGGTAGAATTCGTTGAATTTATTATTTATATAAAAATTTAAGTTAATTTAATATATGTAGTTAAGTAATTGAATAATATTTGTTTAATATTTTTTTTAAATTATAATTTTTATTTATTTATATATAAATTAATATTATGCGATCACTTAATTATAGATTTCAAATCATGTAAATCTGATACAAAAAAGATATCCAAGTAAATCAACATTGCGCTTTTAAGCACTTCACCTTCTCCCATTCCACTAGAGAACTCCCAAATGTGGCCATATAGATCCAAGTAAATTTGGGCCATTAATTTTAAATTTTAAATTTTAAAATATTTTAAAATAATTTTTAAAATTTTTAAAAGTTTTGATCTAGTACATAAAAGATAGAATTATAAAAATAGTTCTAGAATTTAAAATAAATGTACCAAATTTATTTGAATGTTTGGGGCGATTTGCTTGGATTTGTGGCCCCACAAATCAAGTGAATTTGGTCTATTCATTTTAAATTTGAAAGGTGTTTTTGGATAATTTTTTTGAATTTGCAAAAATGTTAATTCGATACAGAAAGATAGAAACTCAAAAACAAAATTTAAAAAATAAATTGAAAATAGGCAAATTATATGAGGTCAATTGCTTGAATAACTTCACACGTGTTAATCCAAGTCTTCCAACTAAAATATTAAAGTGAGCATGAGTTTTGTTTGGTGTTGGTGGGTTGAAAATGAAATTTGAAATTTGAAATTTGAATTTGAATTTGAATGTTAACAAATAATCAAGAAATTAATGAATTTGAATTTTGATTTGTAAGCATGAAATTAACGGCAGTTCTGTGGGTTGTCACTTGTAAGCATGACCACAAGCATGACCACACTTCAAAGACAAACATTAGTTGTGGCAAAAAGCCGTCAAAGGTTTTTTGTGTGTGTGTGTGTGTGAATAATAAAAAATATTTTGTACACAGATAATTAAAACTAATAGAAAATTAATTATTGTCATTTATTTATATTAAAATTAATAAATGTAGTAAAATTCAATACAAATGAATGATTAGCATTCAATTTTCCTAATTGGTCGATAGATGGTTGTTTGTGTAAATAGTATTACTTGTTAATAAAATAATGCAAAAATCTTTAGTTCAGTTTTTGTATGAGAAGCAAAAATCTTATACATTAAGGCTCCGTTGTTTCTATGTAAAAAAAATTTAGTAAACTATTTTACTTAATTTTTAGTGTCTAATTTGATGAAAATAACTTAAAATATTTTACTTTATAACACTAGAATTGATTTACAAAAAAAAAGAATAATTATTTTACGGTGGTAGTGCTAGTGGCAACAATAATAGAGGCAGTAGTAGCAGCAGCAACAAAAGTGGTGATGGTGGTCGCGACAGTTGCAGTGGGGTGATGATTACGGTGACAGCAGTAACAAATGGCGATGACCACTTCTGTTTATATTTTTTTTTGTTATTAATTTTTTTAAGTATAATCCAAACACCGGAAAAGAAAAACAAAAAAATATATTTTGTAAAATAATTTTACATGAAAAAGATTTATAATTGTAAGAATATTTTACATATGATCGAAACAAATAGGGCCTAAATAAACTAAGGGCATGTTTGATTGTAAGATTATGTTTATAAAAATGTTTTATATTATGAAATAAAGAGAAACCAGTTATACTATAAAATAAAGAAAAATAGAATGATGGGAGAAAAGATATAATATAATAGGACTTTAAGTAAGATTAATGTCAGAATAGATTATATTATGAGTTTAGGAATAAAATTATAAGAAATAAGTTATATAATAAAAATATTTTTATATTTAATTAGCATAAAATAAATAATTGAATAAGGATATACAGTTATTTTTGACCGTGAATATAGTAGAAAAAAAGTTTAGAGAAAAATATTCCTCTCCTATTGGTATTATTTATTCAATTTATCATATATTCGGTATAATACATTTAAATAAAATAATTGTAAAATTAGTGAACTAAACAATGAGATAAAAAATATTTGTAAACGATACCCTTGGAATGAGCTAAAAAAATAAAATAAACATATGAGAATTATTCTCCAATTGGGTAACTGAGCTTGAAAGTTAGATTCGTTACTTTAAGTAATTTTAGGACAAAAAAAAAAAGAAGAAAAAAAGACAAAAGATTGTTCTGTATAACTTTAAAGTGATTAAAAGGCTACAATCTTATTTGCCCTAAATTAGCTCTAAGTGGATTTAACCCAACTAAAAATTGCTAAAAATATAATTTTTATATAAAAAAAAACGGGTCTATGTAACAAATTAAAATTATGATATTTTTTAAAAATGCATAAAGGTTCTTACAAGTATTAAGTAAAAAAGCTAAAATGTTAAAAGTCATATTCAAAAGCTAAAATGTTAAAAGTCATATTCAAAAGCTAAAATGTTAAAAGTCATATTCAAATTAGTCAAACAAATTCAAAATACTTTTTTTTTACTTTAAGTTAAAAAAATTATAAGCTGATTTTTTAAGTCTCTAACCAAACAAAACATATATATATATATTGTACGGGAACGACTCGTAAATTATATTTGTTGAAGAGTTAAATCCGGCCCAATCGTATTCGCCAACATCTTAGATCTTACAAAGATAAGTGAGCGTGAATTAGCCAGCGACAATATGCCGAAAGCCACCCCGATAATAAAGTTAAAAAAGATTTGAAGGAAAAAACAGTACATGAATGACATTTGACAAAGTTTCGGTTAGTAAAAACAAATTATGTATACCTCTTATTTTTTGAGCTTCTCCTTTTATAGAGGAAGACTTCTCTCTCACTCTCTTTCTCTCTTTTCAATTTTAATCATGATTACTTGTCTTTCAAGTTTCATTGCAAAATGATTTTTTCATCTATGTCATCTATGTGGCAAAAATAGTGGTGGCAAGTACGAATAAACATCCCGTCTAATCATCATAAATGCCTTTAGCTCGGGCCATACTTATGTTCGAACTCACCTCTTATACAAACTTATCTTCGACCAAACTCACTTGACAATCTGGGCTCTTTGGTCTAATCGCATTAAATGTTGTATAG
>JAOTRH010016945.1:0-22529 GCA_034768845.1 Heliamphora exappendiculata | reverse complement strand
CATATGCCCCCCCCCCCCCTCCCCCCCCCAAAAAAAAAAAAAATTGGCTTCGATCCTGACAATGGAGATGGGGTTCAAATTCTGTGTTGTTGTCTTGTGTTGGAAACATTGGACCTTTTCCAATTTAAGAAAATTAGGTTGGAAGTAGCATGCGTCATATTGTGATTCTTTACCGTAAACGAATTGAAAAAATGTTCGATCCATGTTGTGCATATAGATTTTTTGCATGATACAGTAAAGCTCTTATGTTAGAGGGTTATTTTTGTTATGCGCTATTTTTTTTCATCGTCTCATATTGACGCTGAGTAGGGGTACTTTGAGTAATCTGTATATATTATTTTAATATAATATTAGTACATGTTAATGTATTGGGCTTCATTATGTAATCTTAAATTTATTTCGTACAACTTCTCTTTTCTCTTTCTCTTATTTGCCATCTACGTAATCCTAACTTATTAGGTTACAACTCAACTTGGTCTTTGAGTAATCGTAATCGACACTAGAAGGCATCATACGAATTCAAGATTTGTGTGAAGCTAATAATAAGTTGTTGGCATCGTCATCTATTCAGTGATTGAGATGACGTTAGCATTACGGCGCCCTAGTGCAGGCGACGAGGAGAAGAGAACACACCATCAGGCTCATCCCACCCTCATAATAATTATGGTGATTTTTTTATAGATTTTTTGCCATTTAATGCAACTTTTCCAATTTTGAATTATTTTTTGGATTTTTAAACTCTTGTTTTCAATATTTAGTTTGTTGGTTGCGATTGTTGGAATGCAACCCTAGGGTGCGAAATTAGTGTTTAAAATCTAGTATTGTGGGTTGTTGTTTGATTATTGGATTATCCAACATTTCTTTATCCATTCGAAGCAGTTAACAGTACTTCTGCTTTAGTTTATTGGCTTTGTTTGTGAATTTTGATTCAATTAGCTCGTGGCCTTGACTTCAGTATTGGATATTGTCCTAGTCTTAAATAGATTTTGATTTGAGTAAATTTCTCATCTATTCTTTGAAGCACACGGGTGTTTCAAAATGTTGTCGTACACATACGGAGAATGTATCGAGTATGGCTCCTGTACGGCAAAAAACTCACTGGTACGTCAAAAAGTTACTGGGTCCTTGACCATTTGTTGGGTATGGCACCCGTGTGTTTTGGGTACAACAGTAGTACATTTTAGGTACGACATTGGTACATTTTGGGTACATGGCTGGGTACATTGTTACTTATGCAAAGTTTTTGAAAACTAAAAGAGCACCAAAGTAAATAATATATTCTCTTTTAATACAAAGACAAACTTGAGTATTAAAGAGTTTAATTTAGATTCTTTAATTTAATAAGCACATTAGCACATAATATTGTTAGAACAGAACCGACTGATGATCTGGTTTCGCTCCTGTTGTCATTTGTGTGATGAGTTACCTGAGTGATGGCAGTGGTGGCACTGAGTTGTTCCCTCCAAAGTTGAACTGTCTTCTTACCATTTTAATGAACTATAAAATTTAGAGCTTCTGAAGACTTGAACCTAGTATTTTAAGTTTCATAGTACTTCCTCGGCTAATCTACAGCCTTCCTTTGGTAGCTTTTTATCTAAGTTAATAATATTAATTAAACATGTTGTGTGAGCCTAAAAAATACATACCCACAAAATAAGGAAGAAGGGAGTCCAAGGAGAAGGAAGATGACGAAGCCCACACGTGCTCCTATCGTCGGATTCCTGCAAAACAAGCCTCTTGGCCGGTGGGAGGCTTTCCGATGCCCAAGTTAAATTGGGCTTGAGAGAAAAATCAATAGTAAGAGAGGGAGTATTCTCATATCTTTGCTGAGAGTGGAAAAGATGTATATGCTGAAAGTTGAGAATTGACCTTTTGAGTTGTTACATCACCACCTAGCTCATGATGGCTAGGTGGAGTGTTAGGTTGGGTTTGTTAGCTCAGTGCCTAGCTAAGCTAGGGTTTTGAGTGCCCAGGTGAGCTAGGACTTTTGTTGATGCTTAGACAAGTTAGGACTTTGTCACGCCCCTGAAATTCGTCGCTCGTCAAGGTTCAAATAATTTGGATACTTAGATCGGACCTCTGATTCTCATTCCCAAGTCGCTTCCTCCATCCTGTGATGACACCACAATACTTTCACATAAGACAGGGTCTTCCCTCGCAACACTTGCTCTCAAGTATCTAGGATTTTCACCGGTCGTTCCTCGTAAGTAATATCATTCTCAATATGTAATTCCGACCAATCCAAGATGTGAGACGGATCCGGTTCGTACTTACGCAACATAAAGACATGAAATACATCGTGTACTGAAGACAACTGCAGAGATAAAGCAAGCTGATAAGCTACCTCCCTGATTCTCTCAAGAATCTCAAAAGGGCCAATAAACCGCGGCGATAGCTTTCTATCATTTCCAAATCTTATCAACCCCTTCTTGGGTGAGACTTTCAAGAAGACGTGGTCTCCAAGCTCAAATATCAACGGTCTCTTTCTTCGATCAACATAACTTTTCTGGCAATTCTGCGCTGTAGCCAAACGCCTTCGAATGGCTGTAATCTTCTCAGTAGTCTCCCTCACAAGATCAGATCCCAATATGGACGTCTCTTCAACCTTTGTCCAACATACTGGGGATTTACATGGTCTCCCGTACAAAGCCTCGTAAGGTGCCATTTCAATGTTCGACTGGTAGCTAGCTGTTATTATAAGCAAATTCAGCTAACGGCAGGTGATCTTCCCATAAGCCATGAAAGTCTAACACACATGCACGTAGCATGTCCTCAAGAATCTGAATCGTACACTCTGACTGGCCATCGGTCTAGGAATGAAAAGCAGTGCTAAAGTGTAAGTTCGTTCCCAATGCTACCAGTAAGCTATGCCAAAACGAGATGTAAACCTGAGATCCCTGTTGGACACTATTGATACTGGCACACCGTGAATTCGAACAATCTCCTGAACATAAGCTTGCCCAGCTTGTCCACTGAATTGGTCATGCGTATAGGAAGGAAATGTGCGGATTTTGTTAGATGATCTATTGTCACCCAAATTGTGTCATGTCCCTTCGGTAATATGGGAAGTTCTGATACAAAATTCATCATCACATGCTCCCATTTCCACTCTAAAACCGGGAATGGCTGAAATAAACCTGCAGGTCGCTGATGTTGTGCCTTCACTTGTTGGTATGTAAGACGTCTAGAAATAAACAATGCCACATCTTTCTTCATTCTTTTCCACCAGAATTGTCGACACAAGTCATGATACATTTTTGTACCACTGGGATGCACAGTAAGTTGGGAATGATGAAACTCATGTAACACCTCCTCATGACAAAACTTAGGTACAAATAACCTTCCCATAAACCTCAAACTCTGATCTGGATGGGCGGTCCATCCCTCGGCATTATCACCACTTGTGATGCGATCTTTGTATATCTGAGCCTTATTGTCAATCTATTGAGCCTCAATGATACTGTTGATAAGCGTCAGTCGTGAAACTATAGTAAACATAGAATGATCATCGGCTTCACCAAGGCTCAAGTCATATATTCTCCAACTTTTGCGAGCATCCTCAATTTCTAAAACGGCTTTCCATATGCGCTATGGATTTTATGAATTTCTGGTTATGCCAATCGGCTTAACAAATGCGCTGGCCACGTTTATGGATCTAATGAATCGCATATTTTGTCCCCATCTAAACAAGTTGGTGGTGGTGTTTGTAGACAATATCTTTATTTATTCTCTATCAAGGGAAGCACATGAGGAGCATTTACGTGTTGCGCTCTAGCTCTTGAGAGAGCTTCGACTTTATGCCAAGTATGAGAAGTGCGAGTTTTGGCTTTCCCAAGTTAATTTTTTGGGGCATATTGTGTCAGGAGATGGAGTGGCAGTTGATCCATCTAAGATAGAAGTATTGATTTGGGAGAGGCTGAAAAATATATTTGAAATCTGGAGTTTCTTGGGCTTAGCAGGCTACTACCATCGATTTGTAGAAAATTTTTCCAGATTGGCCGCACTAATGACACGTCTTACCCAGAAAGGGGTTAAGTTTGTGTGGAATGACGCTTGTGAGCTTGCCTTCCAAGAGTTGAAGAGAAGGTTGACTAGTGCACCAATTCTGATCATACCGGAGAGAGGACTTGACTATGAGGTATATTGTGATGTGTCCCATGAGGGATTAGGATGCGTTCTGATGCAGCGGGGTATGGTGGTGGCATGCGGATCCAGACAATTGAAGACGCATGAGAGGAATTATCCTACACAAGATCTTGAGTTGGCAGTGGTGGTATTTTCCTTGAAGACATGGAGGTATTATCTTTATGGAGAACGTTTTGAAGTGTTCTCAGATCACAAAATCTTAAAGTATTTGTTTTCGCAAAAAGATTTCACTCTGGGACAGAGGAGGTAGATGGAATACTTGGGTGATTATGACTTTGGTTTGCAATACCACCCGGGCAAGGCCAATGTTGTGACAGATGCCCTTAGCCAGAAATCCTTAAAACGTCTCACCCAAGAAGGGGTTGATGAGATTTGGAAAGGGTGGAAAGCTATCGCCGCGGTTTATATTTTGAGATTCTTGAAAGAATCAGGGAGGTAGCTTATTGGCTCGTCTTACCTCCACAGTTGTCTTCAGTACATGATGTATTTCATGTCTCCATGTTGCGTAAGTATGAGTCGGATCCGTCTCACATCTTGGATTGATCGGAATTACAGATTGACGATGATGTTACTTACAAGGAACAACTAGTGAAAATCCTAGATATTCGAGAGCAAGTATTGCGAAGGAAGTGAGAATATATTATTGAGATATTTTTCTATTTTTCATTATTGTGATTTAGTTTCCTAGTTAGTCTATTACTATTATTAGGATTTCTATAGCCTGTATATTTGATGAATTCTTTCATTGTAAATCAAGTATTTTTGGTTCATTGTGCAATAATAGTATTTACTTTATTTTCTATCATGGTATCAGAGCAGGGTTCCAAACACTAATCCGCCAATAGTAACCCTAATCCACCGTCAGTCACTTATCTCCGGCGTCGTCGATCTCTCTTCCCTCTTGCGCCATCGTTATCTTCTCTCTTGGAATCCTGAAACCCTAGATCGCAGTCTTCATGCACCGTCTTCATCTTCCCTCTTAGCCTTCAAAACCCTATATCGCGGTCTTCCTGCGCTGTCGTCATCTTCTCTCTTGGTCGTCGAAAACCCTAGCTTGCAGTCTCCGATCTTTTGCAAAAAAACTAGTCGCAGCAACCCTTTGATCTTCATAATCAGCGTCGACGACTTCGTCAGGTCCATTCTTCCCTTCCAATGACCTCGCCGACCCTTGGTATCCTCTTTCAGCACTCCGACGACCAACCTACAGCGCCAACCATAGCATTGCTTGGCCTCGTTGACCTCCGATGACCCCTGTTTTTGTACACCTGCGACCTCCGGAGGTCACCAACCTCGCCGACCACCGGCGATGTCGTCGGCCTTCGACGTTCTACTCCAGTACTCTGACGACTCTGGCGACCTTACCAGTAGCAATATTGGTCTATTTTTAGCTTCACTAGTCTGCATTTGGTACTGTTTGGCATTCCTTTTGGTCATGTTCCAACTATTCAACTTTTGGTACTGTTTGAAATTAGCTTTGGAATTAATTTTGGTACTCTTAGATTTTGCTCTCTGTGCTTGGATTTTCGTCCCTACTCGGTGTGCAACAAATTTGGTATCTTTAGTTCTGGTTATTTTGGACATTGGTTTGCTTGCAAAATCTATTTGGCTCATGATATTTTGATTGCTGTGAGACTTTGGTATTTGTGTTTTCTAGCTTGTTGAACGATCAAATTGCAAGCTATGGTACCAGATTGCATAGGAATTCTTCACAATGGGCATGACTTTCTCTTTTGACTCAAGAATTTATGCATTTTGTCGTGTGATTTGGGTTTTCTCACCTTTCAATGGTGCTCCAATCTCCTTAGTGCATTTTCTGTTTGAGCAGTTTCAGACCACAGATCATGCAGGTACCCTTTCGGCTCCAATCTCATGCATCTATTATGCCTACGTTCTCTTCAGGTTTGCATAGTTCTTATCTCACTGGTATTTCTCCCACTACTTGGATATTTAATTCTGGTTCTTCTCATCATATGACACCTGATTTGTCCAGTTTTAATCATTGTACTTTTTCCTATTTTTCCATTTTTATTTCTACTGCCAATGGTGCTTCTATGCAGGTTGTTTTTATTGGTTCTGTTATTCCTTGTTCATCCACTTCATTATCTATACCTAATGTCTTTTATGTTCTTCATCTCTTCCCTCTTCTCTCGTTTTCTTTCTCTGGTTATGTTGTTTAGGATTGGATGTCCCAAAAACAGGTTGGAATCGGGCGTCAGATTGGTGATTTATGTGTGTTGGGAAGTTTGCATCTCCCTTTAGGTTTCTCTTCTGCGGCTTTATCTTCTTTTTCTTTAGATGAGCATTCTTCTCTTTTTTATCTTTGACATTCTCGGTTAGGTTATCCCTATAGTGAACGCCTAAAATAGTTAGTTCAGTCTAATTGCTTAGGTAAAGTGTCTGCCAGCGACATTTTTGAATGCAGTAGTTGTAAACTTGCAAAAATGTTGACTCTACCTTTTCCTAATAGCGCTTCGCTCTCTACATCTCTTTTCTCCCTTGTTCATACTGATGTGTGGGGTCCTTCTCCCATTGCAACAAAAGGCGGGTCGGTGTATTATGTCTCCTTCATTGATGATTATAGTCGGTTTTGTTGGGTGTATTTGATGTCTCACAAATCAGATTTCTTCCATATTTATAGCACCTTTCATTCCATGGTTCACATCCAATTTTCTATAACTATCAAGACCCTTCGTTCTGATTTGGATGGAGAATATTTTCTTACCAAATTCATTGACTTCTTAGCTGCATCTGTCATTTCATGTTTTGACACTCCTGCACAAAATGGTAAAGTACATTCTTGACACAGCTCGCTCTCTTCTTCTTTCATCATATGTCCCTGTCACTTTCTGGGTAGAAGCAGTTCTTATTACATTGTATCTTCTTAATCGCATGCATGCACTTCTTTTTTCTGTCATTTCTCTTTATGAAAGATTGATGGGTCACCCTCCCAATTACTCTTTGTTACGTGTTTTTGGTCGTGTTTGATTTGTCCTTCTCCCCAAAAGAGAGCAAAATAAATTTAGTGCTCGTTCCGCTCTTTGTCTTCTTGGGTTATGGTATTCAACAGAAAGGATATCGGTGTTATGATCTTGTGTCTAAACGCTTTTATGTCTTTTGTCATGTTGTGTTTCTTGAATGTCTCTCATATTTTACTCTACCATCCAAATATGCCCCTCTTCCCAATGGGGATTTAGTTATTGATCCTTTCTCGAGTGATGTGCCTTCCGATGAGTTTACTTGCACTATTGACGTTTCTGATCTTCATTCTCAGTCTTGTCCTTCTGCTATTTCGGCTCTCCCATTAGTCTATTCTCGTAGGATGCCTCCCATTCTCAACTCATATCCACTAGTTCCGACACAGTTTCCCATGTCTCTGTAGATCTTGATTTCCCAGAACGGCGCTATCCTTAGCGTGCTCGTATTCCGCTGGTAAGACTTGATTTTTCTAATACTTGCTTTTCACCTTCTTATCGTGCTTTTTTATTTGTTATTCATACTTGTTTTGAGCATCAGTCCTTTAAAGAAGCCAGTACTGATCCAAACTGGATCTATGCCATGCACGAAGAATTAACTGTTCTTCAGAAGACTGGTACTTGGGATTTGGTTCCATTGTCTGCCAATAAAAGCCTTGTTGGATATAAGTAGGTTTACAAAGTTAAAATTCATTCTGATGGTTCTCTGGAGTGCTATAAGGTCAGGTTAGTTGCTAAGGGAATTTCTCAAGAGAATGACATTGACTATGAGAAAACTTTTGCCCTCGTGGCTAAGATGACTATAGTTCGTATCTTGATTTCTATTGCAGCCATTCGTCAATGACCTCTTTTTCAGTTGGATGTCAAGAATGCATTTCTCAATGGGCATCTCAATGAGGAAGTTTATATGCGCCATCTTCCAGGTCTCCCTCATATTCCTGATACTGTTTGTTGTCTTCAGCGTGTCCTTTATGGTTTGAAACAGTCCCTTCGTGCTTGGTATGAGCGTTTTCAGTCTACGGTTGCTCAGATTGGTTTCACTTTTAGTTCTCATGATTCTGCACTGTTTCTCCGCCACACTTCTATTGGATTGGTTATCTTGTTATTATATGTGGACGATATGATCATCATTGGTTCTGATTCTACTGCTATCTTTGAAGTGAAACAGCATTTGTTCCACGCATTTGAAATGAAAGATCTGGGTCTTTTGCGATATTTTCTTGGTATAGAAGTTGCTTCTTCCCTCACGGGTTATCACCTCTCTCAATCAAAATATGCAAATGAGGTAATCCACCACCGTGCTCCCATTGAGTTGCATGTTAAGTTCTCTCCTTTTGATGGCGTTCCTCTTGAGAATCCCACTGTCTATCGCGAGCTGGTTAGATGTCTGGTTTACCTTACTGTGACTCGTCTTGACATTGTGTATGCCATACATGTGATGAGTCAATTTGTCTCTGCTCCTCGCTCCACTCATTGGGCAGCTCTGTTTTACATTTTGCGTTATGTTCGAGGCACTATTTCTCAGAGCTTATTCTTTTCTTCATCTTCACCATTGACTCTTCGGGCTTATGTTGATGTTGATTGGGCTGGTAATGTCTCTAATTACAAGTCTACTACTGGATTTTATGTATTTCTTGGTGACTCTCATTTCTTAGAAAAGTAAAAAACAGTCTGTCATTACTCGTTCTACTGCTGAAACTGAATACCGTGCCATGGCTCATGCTACTGCCGAGATTGTTTGGCTCTGCTAGCTCCTCTCTGATTTAGGTGTCTCTTTTTCTACTTCTCTCTACTGTGATAATAAGAGTGCTATTCAGATAACTCATAACTCTATCTTTCATGAACGTACGAAGCATATCGAGATTGATTGTCACTTTATTCGTCAGTATCTTCAGCTGGGTACTATTGATCTCCCCTTCATCTCTTCGTTATTGTAGCTTGCTGATTTTTTCACAAATACTCACAATTCGGCTCGTTTTCGGTTCCTGCTTAACAAACTATCTTTACTCACCGGGCTCGCATCATGAGTTTGAGGGGGGATGTGAGAATATATTATTGAGATATTTTTTCATTTTGCATTATTGTGATTTAGTTTCTTAGTTAGTCTATTACTATTATTAGGATTTCTATAACCTATATATTTAATGTATTCTTTCATTTTAAATCAAGTCTTTTTAGTTCATTGTGCAATAATAGTATTTACTTTGTTTTCTATTAGACCCTGTCTTATGTGAAAGTTTTGTGGCGTCATCATCAGATGGAGGAGGCGACTTGGAAATGAGAATAAGAGGTCTGATCCAAGTATCCCGAATTATTTGAGCCTTGACGAGCGATGAATTTCGGGGGCGTGATAGGCTTTGTGCCTAGCCGAGTTGGGCTTTTGGTGCCTAGTTGAGCTAGGAATTTTGTTGGTGCCTAAGCATGCTAGGGCTTTTGGTGCCTAGCCGAACTAAGACTTTGCTGATGCCTAGGCAAGCTAGGCTTTGTGCTTAGCCAAGGTAGGACTTTTGCTGGTGCCTAGGCATTCTAGAGCTTTTGATGCCTAGCCGAGCTAGACTTTGTTGGTGTCTATGCATGGTAAGGTTTTCGGTGTCTAGCCAAGTTAGGACTTTTTTTACGCCTAGGCGAGTTAGGACTTTTGTTGGTGCTTAGGCATGCTAAGGCTTTGGTGCCTAGCCGAGGTAGGACTTTTGCTGGGAAGGATTTCATCGAGCTTAAAAGGGTGCCGAGATGATGAGCAACCAGCCTAATTGACTAGGGATTGAGAAGCTCTAGGTGAGCAAATTTATCAGCTACCGAGTTGCTGAGCATTTAATGATCTAATGAGTTGCCGAGTAGCCAAACGGGCAGACAAGAGTGGGAAGCAAAGGGGTCTGTTCTGCTAGGCGCCGAGCATACGAGCATCTAGTGACCTTTAATTGAATTTTGACTATGATCTTGAAGGGCCTCCATGTGCTAAAGGTAAAATCCTGCAAATAGAAACCAAGTAGTTGCCCAAGTGGATCTCCTTTCCCTTGCTGCCGAGTAATACTCGCCCAGCAGTGATTCTTGAGCAGAACAGAGAGCGGCTAAACATAGACCCAAAAACTTCTGAGGAGCCATCCTTAAGCTGCTGAAAAAAGAAGATTGGGCAATCATGGTGGCCGACCAACCATGGATGATCAGAAATTGTGGCGAGAAGCATTTGATTTCTCCTTTTCTCTGTACAGAATTAGCGCGTTCACCCAAGCTCGTAGCCGATGGTTATCCATGTGATGCCACCTGAGCAGCCGAACATGACTCAATTGTGTGTGTTGTTTCTCCAAGAAAGAGAGAGGGAAAAGGTACAGGTCTAGCCCTCACTTTGATTGCCAAGGAGATGGGTGGCTGAGCTTAAATATTGATCAATCGTGAAACAGACCATTGAGTGCGGAGGAGATGGGCGGCTAAGCCGCCGAGGTGCCGACCATAAGGTGTCGACCATTGTGTTGAGATGCCGAGGTGTGCTGAGATGAAGAGTTTGACCACTATTGCAGTATGAGCTTGCAAAGCAATCATCGCCGAGAGAGAACGCCCAAATCTGTTACTGTTGTTCAAAATTTAGAAAACAATGTAGAGAGAGAAGGAAAGTTGGTGAGAGTGATATCCCCAATCTTTAGAGAGAGAAGGCCAGAGGTATGGATTTAGCCCCTACGTCATTACGTCGGACGAAGAATCCCGCAAGGAAGACCGCTGCCGCCGCCATTGATCATTGCCTGCCGGTCTAAACCCCCCTCATTGTTGTGTGAGAGTGAGAATGATTTACCAAATTTATAGAGAGAAGCAAATCGTGTGGTCTAGAACCCAGTTTTCCACCATGGTTTAGAGAGAGAAGATAAAATCCCAAGTGTGGTTTTAGATTTTGTTTTTTGCTTCCCAGAAGGAGAAAGCTCTATGTTATGATTAAAGAGATAAAAAAGATATTTTGTGCCTTTTCCTTAGACATAGAACTAGAGAAGCAAGAGATTATACACATAGGAATCATGAGAGAGAATTTCCTTAGCTTTTGATTCGCTGGTTGTAGCCTTTTGAGAGTCTTTGAAGCTTTTTTGATACAAGTCATGTCGTGTCTATCCATTGCCGAATATTACTGAGCAAAGAATGAACAGATCTAGGGGATCTTGTTTCTCATCAAACTTTGTCATCGCCAATTGTGTGAATCTAAAAAATACGTACCCACAAAATAAGGAAAAAGAGGGCCAAATGAGGAAGAAGATGACGAAGCCCCTCCATGCTCCTATCGCCGGATTTTTGCAAAACAAACTTCCCGGCCAGTGGTCGGCGGGAAGTCTTCCGATGCCTAAGTTAGCTGGAGCTTGAGAGAAAAATCAATAGTCAGAGTTTAGGAGAGGGAGTATTCTATACCTCTACTGAGAGTGGAGAAGATGTATATATTGAGAGTTGAGAATTGACCTTTTGAGTTGTCACATCACCCCCTAGCTCATGATGGCTAGGTGGGGTGTTAGGTTGGGCTTGTTAGGGGTTGGTTCCGTTGTTGTTTTTTCCCCCTACACAAGGTTATCTTCATATATGAATAATTAATTATACAAGCTTATCTTCATGTATGACGCTATGAATAATTACGTAATACAAAGTTTTAGTAGTAATCAAATGGTTCAACTGATTACCAGTTGAACCTCTGATCGAGCGAGCTTCTTTCCTTGCTGGGTTGATGAAAATGTGTGATTCTGATAACAATGCATTTATCTTGAAAATACAAGCCTTCATTTATCTTGTCATTTACACACCTTCTGTGAATCAAACCTTTTTTTGTGTTAGGTTCCAGGATACGAGTATGGGAACTTTCTGGGTCCAACCATTCTCTGTGATGTTACAGATAGTATGGGATGTTACAAGGTATCTAGCTATGTTTCCAACTTGTGTTATGTTTTCATGAGAAAAAAATGTGGTTGACTGGGTTACAATTATACAAGTGAATGGAGACTTGAACCACACACATTGTCATGGTGCTAAACCCTGTATATATTTGTGCTTGGCAGGAAGAAATCTTTGGACCAATTCTCCTTTGTATGGAGGTATTCCCAAGTTGGTGATTGTCCCGCTTCTTTTATGAATGACCCCATTGCTTAGTATGGAAATTAGCTAACATATGTTCTCCTTGTTGATCACTAAAGGCTGACAGCTTAGAAGAAGCCATAACTATTGTCAATAGAAACAAGTAATTCCATAACTCTTTATTTCTCTTATTAGCATTTCAAGTTGTACCTATTTAGGATATCAAGTTGTCCTTTTGTAAACCATGTCTCTTGGGAATCATAATAAATTTAAAATTTTCTGTTCTATTATTTGTTAAAATGGACGTCCAATGATTCCCAAACACAATCAGATTTCTGTGAAATACTCCTGTTTTATTATTATTGATCTCCCACTAGTTCAGGAATGGAAATGGTGCTTCCATATTCACCACATCAGGCGTTGCTGCAAGGAATTTTCAGAATGAAATTGAGGCTGGTCTGGTAAGCTAAAGTTTTGCATTTAATATGTCAAAACCAAGAATTTTTTCGTCATTTTTATCTCAATTTTTTATGTAGTTTGAAGGTTCTCTGAGATGAAGTGGAATTAATACAGGTGGGGATAAATGTTCCTCTTCCAATTCCTTTGCCATTTTCTTCTTTCAATGGGTCTGATGCATCCTGTGCTGGTGATCTCTCTCTCTCTCTCTCTCTCTCTCTCTCTCTGTGTTTGTGTGTGTGTGTGTGTGTGTGGTGTGTCTTCTCCCAATACCCACCAAACACCATTATCATCTTCTTGGATTGCAGGGAGGGCAGGTGTGCAATTCTACACGCATACAAAAACCGTAGCACAAAAATGGAAGGATTTACCAAGCAGAAGAGTGTCACTTCCTCCACCTCTAACATCCGAGACTGAAATTACTAGTCGAGGATTGCCCCTAGTTCAACCTCCAACATCTGAGAGCGAATTACCTTTCAGAGAAGTTTCACCGGCAATGCCCTCTGCATCGGAGAGGGATGTACCAAACAATAATGCATTACTGCTCCTGTCTCCAATATCGGAAAGGGATTTACCAAATCCTGGAGCTTCACCATCTATACCTCCCACAACAGATACGGATTTACCTAACCAAGGTGTTTTACTACCCCTACCTGCCATCTCTGAGAGGGATTCAACAAACCCGGGAAGGTCGCACTCGCACCCTGTGCCTCCAGAAACCGAAAGACAGCTATCAGTTCCAGGGGCGTTACCATCTATGCCTCAAACATCTGAGAGGGTGTTAATGCCACAAGCATCTCAGTTGGATGCGTCTCAACCCCTTACATCCCAAAGGACTGAAAACATTCCACCGACTTCTGAGAGGATTTATATTCCTCCATCTCAGAGGAATGATAATGTGGGTCTCACGTCTCACATAGATGACATTATGGTTTCCGAATCTTACGGGAACGACAGTGTTGGTCAAATGTCGCAAAGGACTGACCCTAATGTGCTTCCAACGTCGGAGAGGGTGTACGTGCCTACAATATCTCATAGGAATGAAAATGCCGGGTCATCTCAAAGGACTGATATGCCCATGCATCCGAAGTCAGGGGGTATTCCTGACCACGGGGTCTTACAGGAATGACAATGTGATCCCCTCCCAGAAGAGCGATTCTATGCCTTCAACTTTTGAGGAGATGTATATGCCACCGCAAGCAATGCAGACAAAGGATGATATGTCGTCGACTTCTGACCGATTATATGGACCTGCAGCACATCAGAGGCTGTACACTTCACACCAAGTGTTAACAACCAACGAATGCACGGGCCAAGGAGGGTCGGTGACTATGCCAGCATCTCAGAGATTGTAGTAGTACTCACCCTTCATGCTACATTTATCTTTTTCATTTCTAGGAACTTGACAGTCAGGTGAACATAAAACACGAGTGCTTGATCCTTTCAGAAATGCAAATTCTGCTTGGGCGTGCCAGAGAGACTCCCGACGGCGATGCTTCTTGTTTATATGTCTTCGACAACAAAGCATGACTCGATGATCTGTCACTATCTACCGGTGATTTATGTGCCTGAATAATGGTGTTGTCCCAGGATGACTCGTGTTGAAACAGCTCTCTGAGGGATTTCTCATGCCCTGTGGGGAGTGAAAATTCCTCATACTAGCAGCAAGAAATCGTGTATGAAATGCAGAATAGCGTTTTCGCCAATTATTTTCCTGGGAGATTCTTAACTAGTGTTTGTATTTTGGACTTTGTTGGATTAACTTAAGATTTAGTGTACCTCTCCTCTTTAATTCAAAATAATGTTGCCCAATAATAGAAGTGATCATTGGCACAAATGAGAAATTATCATCAGAAATTTGATTGCTAGTTACATGATGCTTAGAAAAAATCCTTTCTATTTTTATGCACTAGCAAAATAATCAGACTTATAACACCCAACTTACTTCCTCCACAGCATGCGCATTTAAAGCATTTTTTTTCTCCTTCTCAATGGGTGATCAGGCTTAGGCAAGTGGTATACCATCTTTTGTGGATCCTTGGTGTGCCATGTTGATCTGAGAATCCTTCTGTTTCCTTTGATTTTGAAATAGCTACTCTTAGTAATTTTTAAATTTTTACTAAATAATTTTAGTTATAAATTATAAATTTTTTTAAATATCAACAATTTTTGTTTCAATTTATTATTATTATTTTTATTTCAATTATAAGTTACAATTTTTGTTAAATACTCCTAATTTTTGCTATAAGTATACTAGTTTTTGCAATGTTAAACACCGAAGTCATTAGACTAAAATGATTTTTAGATTAGGCGAGGTATTGGGTAATTAGATTATAGATCTTGTGAAATTATATTTTTGACATTTGTATGCAACAATTGATGAAAAGATTAATGCATTAATTAAATGATTAATTCTACAAAACATAAAATATATAATACCGCGGAAATGTAAGTATTAATGGTACTCTCATTTATATGTTTAATTAGTCTATCCTAATTTTGATTTGCTTAATCAAGGTGTTTGTTAAATACAAGTTCATGCGAACTAATTATTTTAATATTTTATTGCAATTAATTAACACCATACATGATTAACCAAGGTGAGTTAGATTAGTTGACTAAAAGATGAGTAATTAGTTTCGATCTTGATGAACAAATATTAATGGTGAAATTAGTAGGATGGTAAATACAGTAAATACTTCACTTTAAGTTTTACAAATATGAGGAAGAGATAGGAGATTAATTGTGGTTATAGTGAAAAAAGAAGATGGAAAATATGTTAAATTTTTTAGACCATCTCCATATCATTTCAAAGTGAGAAAATTGAAATTTATAAAAATTTAACAAAATAATAAGAAAATTAAAAAGAAAAAAAAATGGTTTCGAAGACAATTCATTTCATGGAAAACCTAGTGGAGCTGTTTTAGTTTTTATATAAATTAGTCCTATTTGTGCTAAATTTTGATTATCTTATCGAGATTATTTAAAAATATAAAAAAATTAAGTCAAAATATAAAAAAAAAATTTAAAAAAAATAAATTTTGATAAGAAAAATTAAAATATTTATTAAAAATAAAAATAAGTAAAATAAAATTTAATTTATTAATTTATTTGGTTTATTATTACTTTTTAAATTTTGTTTATGTTTTGATTAAATTGTTTTATTTTTTTAGTTGTTTCAACAAAAAAATTTTAAAAATTTTATAATAATTTGATTAATTTGTAAAAAAATTACTAAAAAAATAAACAATTACTCGAACGGGCTAGCTGACTAGCTCCATATGATCATTGGATCCGATTGAAGTACGGGACCACTTTGATTTGAAAAAAAAGTAGTACTAGCGGTAGAGGAGGAAGAAGAAATGCAATGTGCGAATGCATATTGGTCATCAACGGCTCATCTGCCTTTCGTCGGAGCATCGAATCCACCGGCGAAGCTATCTGTATCTCAAACGAGAACCCAATTTCCGACTCGTCGAAACGGTGTTGATGACGATGGTGATGAGAGTGAGGGTTCAGCGGCGGCGCTTCCTTTGCCTCCTCACGTGACGTCCATCGCAAGCTCGTCAAACCCATTTGTGAAACATTGCGTCAAGCTTCGCCTCAGCTCGTCTTATCGCCACTCTCATGGTTCAGTTCTCGTTGTCGGCACTACCCCTATAAGGTCTGATGCTCTATTATATTCCTCCCACCATTTGAATTCTGCTCTATCTTCCTCATTTTCTGTTTGGATTTTCTGCACAGTACCCCAAATTGAATTGGGTCTCTGGTTATTACCCAGAAAACAGTTCCAGCAACAAACGCTGATTTTGAATTGAATTCTGTGTTGAGGGCCTCACTTAATGTCTATCTAAACTGTATTATTTGAATTCTGGGTATTTTTCACTTTTCTGGGTTTGCGAAGAACTGTTCGTATTAACGGTGTCATATGTTTTTATTTATTTATTTTATTCCAGGAGCTTTATTAGACTGTACATGAGTTGTGTGTGTGTGTGCACGCGCGCGCGCGCGAAAACATGTGTATTTTGCTTGTGGTTTTGTAGTTTGGTGCTACGGTGAAAATTGATGGTCGGTCTTAGGGATGCAAGTGAACCGAACTGTTCATGAACAGCTCAAGGCTTTTTCAAGTTCAATTTGTTTAATAAATGAGATGTTCATGAACTCAAAATTAGGCTTGATCTTAAACCAGCTTGGCTGGTTTAAGCTTGAATAAGCTTGTAAATAGTTTTTTTAATCGTTAAATTTGTTTAAGGGCATGTATAAATACCCTTATAAATCTAGGCATTTATTAGATTTAGTCCCTTTTAAAAAAAATCAAATATAAATTTGAACTCAAGCTCGAATTGGCTTGTTTAGGTTATTTGAGTAGAGTTCAAACATGGAAATTTTAAATGAGCTGAGCTCCAACAAAAGTGACCAACTTTATTCGAGCTCAAGCCGAACTCAAACATCATACAATTTTCTGAAGCTCATGAAAGCTTGGTTTGATCAGGCTTGGCTCAGTTCATTTGCAACACTTGTGGGTCTTGTCAAATTTGTCAAATTTGTACCTCCCTCCTCACCCCACCCCCTACACATAAATACAATATCAGGATATGCAGAAGTATTTTTGCTTTTTGAGGTTGACTATATTTACGAAAGAATCCTTGGTATTTTGTAAGGTATTCAAAATTTCAGCCCCCCTACCCCCGGGCATCATGTTTTTATACTCACTTGTGTGGAGAATGGAATGGACTCGTAAGTCCGCGTATCTAAATTACTGTGGAATATTGATAGCTATTTGGTCTTGAGTTGTATTTGTCCAACCGAACAATGAACCAAGTGCTTTGTCACTTCCCTAATTCACTGATTCTATTGCTCACTCCTTTTTTAGCCTTAACACCTTTGCTGTGAAGGTGGGCAAATATAAGATGAAATACATTGATGGATGGCTTAAGCTATCACAACAATTTTTGTGACCTTAACTATCACTATATGCTTAGAGTTGGTGATCAACATGTATTCTGCATATTGTGGTCTAAGTTGAAGAAACTTTTTATCTTTCTTATGATGATTTTGAATGGGTTAATGTGAGTAGGGGATAGCTTTTACTTTCCTTAAATTTCAGATTGTTTTTCCCTTTTTGTTTGTTCCCTTTCTAGCTAGTTCATGTTATCGGTCATAAAGTTCTAATAGTTTATGATTTTATTTGTTTCTATCATTTTATGCTGCATTTTCTGTGCAGCAGTCAAACACTGCATGACACCCTCATTGGATATTAATTTCTATTCGTCTAGCAGGTTTATTTCCCCTTAATTCTCTGGTTAAAATTATCCATTTTTCAAAAAATAAATGATAATTAGAGAATTGACAAATTGTGTATGATTTGGCATATGACTTGTTCATAGGGAAATATACAAGTTTCAAGAATCAATGCAAGGCAGACATGCTACAATAGATTGTTTACTTCTACTTGATAAAGCGGAGATTCCTGAAGGGTTCACTAGCCAACCCATTCGTATTGTTCGTGTCAACTCAATGGTGATGAAGAAGCTTTCTGGATTGCAGTCAACAGAATCTATTGAAACAATTGCCCTAATGAAAATTCCTTCAACTTCCCATAATTTAGATGACAACTGGCAAGAGGAAGATTGTCATAGATGGTTTCCATTTCCACATCGAATTCTTGTCCTTGATGGGATCCAGGTTATTGCTCTACTTGGCCCTAATATCTGTTTGCAACGGAGATGCACCTGCTGGTTTCCGTGTCCATTTTACAATTTTGCACTTACGTATTAAAAGGATGCGTTGTTTCTCAGAACTGCTTAAAAGTGGCAGATTATGGTTCTCCTGCTTTGTCGTTAAAAGAAATCAAAAAGTCAAGAAGATGGCATTGGTAGTGCCTTTTTTTTATCCTTTTCTTCTGAAATCATTTCTGCTAATAGATCTTTCCTAGGTGCTTTAGTCATGGAGCAAAGCAGTCCACCAATGTCCCTTCACTTGTGACAAAGTCCTAGTTGGACTTTGACGCTTTAAGGTGGGGTCAGTTTGGATCTTTTATGTCTGTCTTCCAATATTCTATGTATGTCTGGAATACTTACTCTAAACAACACGAGAATGTATATAACGACTCACGCGAATTACTGAACTAATAACTTGAATAAAGAGTGTAAAAACGCAACCCTAAATGCTTAAGCCTAAATTATTCATTGTATCTCACTTATTTCTATATATATCAAAGAAATATTTCATCCCTCTCCGATGTGAGACGGGTATCACAATGTAGAAGTGGTAAATATCAAGGATAAAGTTATGGAAGGTGCCAAAAGAACTAGAGGGAGGCCAGAAAGGACATGGGATGAAAGAGAAAGAAGTGACATGATTGATTTGGATTTGACCAAGGATGTGTTTTGAATGGAGCCAGTATAAGAAATTAGTTCAATGTAGCTGAACCCAAGTCATTGTTATGTAGCTGAACCCAAGTCATTGTTACTTCAGCTTGTTAGGTTGAGTTGAGATATTTATTGGAGTTGTCCTGAAGGATCACAATTTAATGATAACTGCATTTCAGATAATTTTCACAAGCATTTTGAATGTGCATATCATTAATTGAGGGTATTTTTGTTGCAGGACCCTGGTAATCTTGGCACATTACTTAGATCAGCGCTGGCCTTTAGATGGGTAAGAATGAATTGCAAATTTCAAATTTTCTTTGATCCTTTCTTTTCAATTTTCTGTTTTGCATTTTCCAAAAAAGTTGTGCATTATTCTTACCAAAAAAGTATAAAAAATGCAAGTGAACAACCATACATTATGTTTATGTACATGTTATTTGATACACTTAATACTAAACTACCAAATCTTCTCTTCCCGTGTATCACAAGTTCTCATGCAGAGCTGTGAGCCGTTTTTTTATTTTTGAGGGATGAACTCAACTAATGATCCCTACATATAGTTGCATGTTTTCTACTATGTATTTGTTCTTCAATCTGATTTCTCATCTGTTCACTAACTGAATTGAGGAATTGTTTGGGGTACTCCTTGCAAATTAGCTTGAAACCCCTCCTTGACACCATTATGAGAAGTGTCGACCTTGAACCCAAACCAACATGTTTTAGACCTTGGTTCCCGAAACTTGGGGGTGACATGGACCGTTTGACTTTTAACTTTGACCCTTTGTTGAGACTTTGTCCACTTGGCACCTATTTATTGGATATTGGACCTTACATCTCATAATGATCCCTACATATAGTTACATGTTTGCTACTATGTATTCGTTCTTCAATCTGATTTCCTATCTATTCATTAACTGAACTGAGGAATTGTTTGGGGTACTCCTTGCAAATTGACTTGGAACCCCTCCTTGGCACCATTCTGAAAAGTGTCGACCTTGAACCCAAACTAGCACCTTTTAGACCGTGGTTCCCAAAACTTGGGGGTGACATGGACCCTTTGACTCTTAACTTTGACCCTCTGCTGAGACTTTGTCCACATGGCACCTATTTATTGGATATTGGACCTTGCATCTCGCAACTTAAAACTTAAAAATCAGGCTTCCACTTCAAGAAATTCTGGGGGTGACATCTGTCTCTCTCTACCTCTTCTTTCTCCCTCCTCATTGTGAAGCTTTATGCATTTGTGATTTTTTGTCGTTTTTTAAAAGATAAATAAACCTGATGGAATTTATGCGCAAATTACCATCAGGGTGGTGTATTTCTGCTTCCTGGTTGTTGTGATCCATTCAATGAGAAATCACTTCGAGCTAGCCGTGGAGCCTCCTTCCAGCTTCCTATTGTATCAGGCACTTGGGTTCATCTAGAAGCCCTTGTACATGAATTCCATATGAAGATTATGGCCGGCCATCCCGAGAATAGTGGACAATTAAATCCAGTGACTAGGCTTTCTCAAGGGTTTGCAGATTCTTTAGCAGACATCCCATTATGCTTGGTCCTGGGTAGTGAGGGGGGTGGCCTTTCAGAGAAAACAAGGCAGGTATCTGAGCTTGTAAGTATTCCAATGACAGGAGAATTTGAGTCTCTCAATGTTTCGGTTGCTGGTGGAATTTTCCTGTATATGCTACAGCCTAAGACAGCACAGTGCACGAGACTCCATTCCTAAAGGCCTGAGGTTGGCTTAACAATAACCGAAGACCTAGAGCTCTTTTCTACAATACCTTGACTTGGTTCAAAAAGAGTTATGCATAAGCTAGGTATTCATAATTCTATACCAAAACAGTGTTTTATCCCTAGATGTCTAGTCTCTCGACGCATTTTGAAGAGACCCAGTTAGCTTCGAGTTCAAGTGGCATTTGTAATGGGTAAAATAATTTTTTTAAAGGGAATTTCAGTTAAAGGTTCAAAAAAATAAGTTTTAGCGCGCAAGGTCTATCAACAAAAATTTTAACGCGCAAAGTCTAATTGCGTAATTTCTCTCGAAAATACCCTGCAAACAAATAAATATTCATCTGTTTAATATGCAAACAGATAAATTTATCTATATTTTTTATACATATTTTGAAAAGATACAGATAAATTTATTCATATTCTTTATACGTGCTTTCAATAAGACATGTAGATTTATCTATGCTCTTTACACGCGCTTTCAATAAAAGACAGATAAATTTATTTGTATTTTTTATACATATTTTAAAAATATACAGATAAATTTATCTGTTCTAAGATATTTTTGTCCCAAAAGGATATTGTGCGTTAAAACTTTTATAAAGATGGACCTTATTTGTTAAGAAATCTAATGCTGGATAAAAAATAGTAAACGGTCTATAAATTAAACTGTTTACTAATTTTTTGTTTTTTTAAATATAATTTAAACTATCAGAGTGTAACACTTTAGGTTAAGAGGCGGTCAATTGAGTGGCCGATCGGTGGCTCTGTTGGTGCTGTGTCCCATGTCGTTGTGTTGGTATAGTCAAGAGCTGTATGTACGAACGTACAAAATATACATGTTAACTTCCTACTATGATGGTTTTGGAGCGCGTAGCAAAGCTCGATTGCTCAGATAATTTCTTAGAGCTCGTCGTCACACGCATCCAGATATATCAGCTGTTCAAAGCTACATATTATCTATATGAATTGGATGTTGCTAGGGCAATATGGTGACAGGCTAGTCCTTTGTGGTGTGGTAACACTTCTTGTGGGTAACTAGTGTCACTCTGTAGCTCATACTGCAAATTTGAAAGAAATTAATCACTATTGAAATGGTTCATGATTCATGATGTTATTTAGAGATATTATCAACGGCCGAGAATGAGTCACTCCAACAGTTTTGGATGGTTATACGGGTATTCAAATTACCAACGAGATAGAATTTTTGTTGTTCTAACCATTTTTGTTAGTTCCTAGCCTCAAATGATGTGGCAGAATCACAATTATTAATGTAATGGATTTTCATATGAATTCTATTTAAATTTTGTGGTTGTGAATGTACCATATCATTTGAGATATTAATTTGATAAAATAAGTTAGTATCTCTAGCATGACTGTTCAAAATTATATAATACGAACCATGTATTAATTATTTTGCTCAGTAAAGTTTTTTTGTCAATATAAGCCACGTGATCTTAAACTATTTAAGTACTTGTTTGATAACTTAACTTAATGCTAGGTTTTTTGTTTTAAAGTCATTATAAGTTGAAAAATGTAATAATTTGTAAGTGACTTAGATATTAAAAGTTCATTTGGTTTAAAGTTAATTTTTTTCAAGTTAAAAGACAATAAATCAAAATAAATTATAGATTTGTACTTTTATTTTTATGTAATTTTTTATTTAGACTATGTTTGGGCTAAATCTCGATAATCTAGCTTATTTTTGTATTTTTTAAATTTTATTTAATTTTTGATAATTTTTTTATTTTCTTAATTGACTTGATAATATGAACTCAAAAATTAAAAAATTAATCAAAAGATAATTTTTTTACTAAATGCG
>JAOTRH010016914.1:0-22532 GCA_034768845.1 Heliamphora exappendiculata | reverse complement strand
GTAAATTGTTGAAAGTTTAATAAAGATGTATTTTCTGGATCCCCGAGCATGTATTTTATGTCGGCGTTGGAAATTCTTCCAACAAAACCCATCCAATCTCGTTTGGAACAAAATGATGAACAGTGCCATATCTGGGTTTTTACTAATTAAGGCCAGCATTTTTTGTTTAGGGTAAAAGAGCAAATTTATTAAATCTACAACTAACGCAAGAACAGCATAGCCTCACTTTCAAAGGAAGACAATCTTATGCTTAAACAAGGTTAATCACAAAGTCAATTGAGGGGGGAGAAGCCTAAAAAACCTAGTAGGTGAAAAGCCTACCAAAGTAGTGCCTGGAAGGAGGCCTAACTTTACTACCCAAATGAAAACTTTGAACCACAAATTCTTTGGGATTACAGAGAAAACTTCATCCCAAAAGTCTATCTCAAAAATTACAAAACTTCATCCCAAAAGACTATCACAAAAACTACAAAAGAATACATCACTGCAAGAGGGAACTCCTCGTGAAGACCCAAGAAACTCCAATTGGACTCCAGCACAGTGGACCGCAAACACCGAGCCCAGATGCCTTGCAGTAGACGGAGGGAGACTTTTAACCAGCCAACTCTTCTAAAACCTGAGAATGGACACTGAACTTGGGGTGAAGAACACCAGCATACCAGCAACACTCTAAAACTCACACACCCAACCACACAACAGACCCCACACCAATCCCTCAACAAAGAAACAACCCAGAGTCAAACAGACCTACTACAACAGACCACCAGCCAAACACCCTCTCAAAAAACATAGCACCAGACAATCAGGCCTCTCACAAACCAAGAAGAAAACTCGACAAGACACCTTTCTGATCCGATTCTTGCACTTAATAGGTTCATAATCCGAACCCTCAAAGAAACTTATCCCTACTAGCTATTTCCTTACATCCTGGAGCAAAAGAGAAGAATCTTGTTGAACCCCAACTCCAATACTCAACAACCTAACCCATTTTCCTCACAAAAGAGAAGAGGCTTGATGAAACACCATCTGCAACACTCAACTGCCTTACCCCAATATCTCACACCCATTTCTATGTACATTTTATCGAACACTTTGTATGCAACCCCAACACTACAACACACTCAGCAACCTTCCAACGCAAACGACACACAGATCACAAGACCATTACTAAGGCAGCCTTTGGTTGTGCATATTGTTTAGATTGCATTTTGTTTAGTCTGTGAGTTCCCATATCAACTTCGATTGAGCATGGTTTCATTCCATAGACTTGCAATTCGATTTCTTATTTTCGGTAAAGTCTTTAGATTTTTCTAAAATATGGTTTTTAAAATTTATTTTCCTATTCATTAAATAAATGCTAAAATTTGTGAAATTGATAACAATGAATTGCTTATCTAAAATTAGTTGACACGCTATGTAAAAATTGTGAAATTGATAAAAATGTATTGTTCATTAAATAAGCATATCTTGTATATTAGATAGATATATGCATATGTGGTATCTTAGATAGATACATGCGCAGGTTGTGTCTTATTTAATATCATGTATTGTTTTAATATCATAAATCTTCGTTTACGCAAACGTTAATTAAGATAATTATAACATGTTCGCATATTTAAAAGGGATTTTTTTTCTGATGTTATGTTTTTTTTTAAATTATTGTTTTTAAGATTGATTTGATTCAATTTAATTGAAGTACGAGTCTATATAATTAGATTTATGTATTATGAGATTTGAGTAATATTTATTATTTTTGTCATCCGTCTTTTGGTTGGAATAACGTGGATCGAATAATTGTGCTGAAAGCCATATACACTATTTTATTTTAGTAAAATAGAATTATTAATTTTTTTTTGGTTCACAAGGGGCTACCGCCCAAAACAAGAGAAACTAACAAAACACAAGCCTTGGTTTCCTCCTTTTTATCAGGTCACTTTGCAGCACATGAAAAATGTTGCTTGGGAGATAGAGAGCCTAGTAACTCTACTTCTGGATGGCCCACTCAGCTCGTTTTTTGCCAAGAAATCAACTGCCTCATTCACTTCACGACAAACATGGTTGATAAACCATTGGTGAAAGTTTTGATGTGAGCAATGATGTTAAAAAATGGATGATGATGGCTTGCATCATCAATGTCCTTCACACATTGAAGTTAATCTATTTCAACAATTATCCTCGGTAACCTTTGCATTCTCAATATCCTTTACACATTGAAGTGAATCTGTTTCAACAATTATCCTTGGTAACTTAACACTTTCTACCTCCATCTTCTAGCTGTTGAAAATTCGTTGAAAAGTGCTCTGCCCATTCATATTATAGCAAAGTAATTTTAAAATTCTCTCTCTCTCTCTCTCTCCCTCCCTAATCGGTAAGAATCCATCCTTAAACTTTGGCGTTGTGAGTTGCATGTGTAGTTACCTAGATTGCTTGGGTTGTTGATCTACTCATTCTTATCTTATTGTTTTAAATCTCATGCTTTAAATTAGTTCTTGGAGGTGTTTTTGCATGTAGAGAAACTATTAATTTGATGGTTGGGTTATATTGAGAAATTTGGATAAACTTAGGGTTTGAATTGTTGGGGATTAGAACACGATTACTAATCCCGCCCAAGATTAATCACGATCACACAAACATGGAATAAACACGAAGAAGAAGAGAAAGAGAGACAATTGCACACAATCACAAGGTTTACGTGGTTCGGCAAGTTGTGTCTATGTCCACGGGATCACACACGTTCACTATTGATTAGAGGTTATAAGGAGAGAAGAAGGTCTGGGAGAGAAATTACAGAAGAACAAAAGAAAAAACTTAAAACTCACACACAACGGCTGCAACCCTAGCAACATATAAATACATTCTCGCATAGACCGATCGATCGGTCTAAAGTCGGATCGATCGGTCTATGCAGGAATGTATTTATATGTTGCTAGGGTTGCAGCCGTCGTGTGTGAGTTCTAAGTTTTTTCTTTTGTTCATAGACGGATCGATCGGTCTATCAAGCGGTCTTACGCTGCTCTCTGTTTCTCACCTACAGACACCACCGATCGATTGATCTCACCACCGATCGATCGGTCTACCATTTTTAATGATTTTTCTTCACCAATCTCAACAATTCTCCCACTTGATGTAAAACCACTCTAAGCCTTGAGAAATCCCATCAACCTCACAAATGCCTTGAAATCACCAAAACAAATACTCAGACCTGTGTGACCCAACCTCCTGTCTTCTATCCCTAAAGACCAACTGAAGCCGAGCACAACTTCAGTTTGTCAATGTTGACACCTTTTGTCAACATATCAGCTGGATTCTTCGCCCCGCTAATCTTCTCAAGATTCAACTGACTGCTGTCCAGTAAAGAGCGAATGAAGTGATACCGCAGCTATATATGCTTCGTCGTGGAGTGGAATGCTGGGTTTTTGGCAAGAAAGATAGCACTTTGGCTATCACTGTAGAGCGTTCCTCTGTTAACCTTCTTACCCAACTCATCGAAGAGACCCTGTAACCAAACCATCTCCTTTCCAGCCTCTATTACTGCCACATACTCTGTTTTGTAGTAGAGAGTGCCACAATCTTCTGCAACTTTGAAGTCCAACTCACTGCTGTGCCCCCAAAGTGTAGATAAATCCAGTGGTGCTCTTCCTACTGTCAACATCGCCTGCTAAGTCTGCATCCACATAACCCTGCAGCTTCAGTATTGTCTTCGTGAAACACAAGGACGTATCTGTAGTCCCCTTCAAATATCTCAGAATTTATTTGACAGCATCCCAATGCTGCTTTCCTGGATCACTCATGTATCTGCTAACTACTCCCACTGCATATGCGATATCTGGTCTGGTATAGACCATAGCATACATCAAGCTACCAATAGCCGATGCATAGAGAACCTTGCTCATGTGCTCCTCCTCTTCCTCTGTCCTTGGAGACTGATCCTTAGTTAGCCTGAAATAGCTAGCTAAGGGTGCACTGACAGGTTTAGCACCATCCATGTTGAACTTGCTCATCACCTTCTTCACATATTCTGCCTGAGATAGTCTCACGGTTCCTGCGGCTCTGTGTCTGACTATCCTCATCCTAAGGATTTGCTTAACAGCTTCCAAATCCTTCATGAAAAATTATTTTGACAGCTATTTTTTCAGCTTGTTGATCTCCTTAATGCACGACCCGGCAACGAGCATATCATCTACGTATAGCAGCAAAATGATATATGAGCTGGTAAAACTCTTGACATAACAGCAATGATCTGCCTCTAACCTAGTAAACCCGGTACTATGCATGAAGCTATCAAACTTCTTGTACCACTGCCTTGGAGCTTGTTTCAGACCATACAAGCTCTTCTTCAATTTGCAGACCATGTCTTCCTTGCCTTTCACTGCAAATCCCTCAGGCTGGCGCATGTATATGTCTTCTTCTAACTTACCGTGAAGAAACGCAGTCTTGACATCTAACTACTCCAGAAACAGATCCTCTGTAGCTACAATTCCCAACACTATTCTAATCGTTGTCAACTTCACAACCGGGGAGAAGATTTCAGTGAAGTCAACTCATTCTTTCTGCTGAAATTCCTTGACAATTAACCTTGCCTTGTAGCGCCTGCTGCTGTCATGTTCTTCCTTCACTCTGTATACCCACTTGTTGTGCAAAGCCTTATTTCCAGCTGGCAATCTAGTCAGCTCCCATGTCTGGTTTGTCAGCAGAGAATCCATCTCATCTTTTATTACTGACTCCCACTTCATCGAACTCTCGGTCTGTAAGGCTTTTGCATAACTCTCTGACTCACTACTATCAGTAAGCAGAATGTAGAACAGAGATGGTGAAAATTGCTATGGCGGTTTGATGCTCCTAGAAGACCTTTTGACTATAATTACTGGCGTACTATGTTCCACCCGTGGATTCACGTTCTCTTTGTCTTCCTCATCCCTGTTTTGTTTGGATCACTCAGAAATGTCATCCAAGTTAATGAACTCGAATTTCTTCGTCTCTGGTAACACACTGTCTGTCTCAGCCTTTGACTATCCTTGTACAACACATGTTCATTGAACACCACATTTTTGCTTTTGATGATCTTTCGGTTCTTGTCATCCCAAAATCGGTAGCCAAACTCGTCATCACCATATCCAATAAAATAACAGACTTTAGACTTTGGTTGCAATTTGCTTCTAGCATCAGCATCAACATGAACATAGGACGTGCAACCAAAGATTTTCAAAAAAGATAAGTTTACCTCCTTTCTGCTCCAAATCTCCTCTGAAATTTTGAATCCCAACGGCACTGACGGTCCCCGATTCAAAAGGTAGACTGATGTGTTCACTGTATCAGCCCAAAAATAGTCTGGTAGCCCAGAATACAGTCTCATGCTTCTAGCTCTCTCATTTAGTGTCCAATTCATCCGCTCAGCCATGCCATTTTCCTGTGGCATTCCTGGAATGGTCTTCTTCCACTTGATTCCACTAGCTGCGCAAAAATTCTTGAATCTCTCGTCTGTGTATTCACCTCCATTGTCTGACCTCAAACACTTCATCTTTAGTTCAGTCTCAGTTTCAACTAGAGCGTTCCACTTCTTAAAAGTATCAAACACATCAGACTTGCATTTCAGAAAGTAAACCCATATCTTCCTGCTGGAGTGTCAATGAAAGTCACGTAATACCGCGAGCTTCCAAGAGATGCAACTGGGGAAGGACCCCACAAATTTGTGTGTACCAACTCTAACCTGTCTGGCTTTGGTGTCATGTTACCTTTCAAAAAATTGACCTTCCTCTACTTCTCGAAGATGCAACCCTCACACAAATCAAATTCTACAGACTTCAAACCCGGCAACTTATCCTTTGACTGTAGAATTTTTATCCATTTCTCGCTCATGTGCCCCTGCCTCTGATGCCATAAGTTGGTGTCTGAACCGCTATCTGCCAGTGCCACTGTATCCCTTGTACTAGTAGTCATGTACATGGTACCTGTCTTCGTTCCTCGAGCCACTACCATAGCTCCTTTGGTGACTTTTCACGTGCCATCAACAAAGGTTATTGAATGACCTTCAGCATCTAACTGTTCAACTGAAATTAAATTTCTCATCAATTTAGGTACATGCCGTACCTTCTGTATCTTTTACATTGACCAGTTCGACACTTTAATTCTGACGTCGCATATACCCACGATGTCTAAAACCTCTCCGTCTGCCAAATATACCTTGCCGAAGTCACCGGCAACATAATTGTCCATAATCTCCTAGTGTGTCGTCGTGTGAAAGGATGCTCCTGAATCCAACACCCAAGAATCAATAAGGCTATCAACCGATCGAAGCAAGGCATCCTAGACGTTTTCTGTTACAGCATTGGCTGGCTCACCATCAACCTTCTTCTTCTGCTCCCTACAGTTCTTCTTAATGTGGCCAGTCTTACCACAACCCCAGCATTCAGTCTGCCGTCCTGACCTGGACTTACTTCTGTCTCTTCTGGATTTAGACCTGCCCCTGTTCTGATTCCTGTCATTACTTCTACCCCGTGCTTTAACATTTAATGTCGTATCGGCATTCGACCCCGAATTAAATACCTCCCCTGAATCCCTCTTACGAACTTCCTTGCTCAATATCAAATCCCTGACATCGTCGTACTTTAGTTTGTTCTTGCAGACAGAGTTACTCACTGCAGTTCTCATAGCCTCCCAACTATTTGGTAGTGAGGCTAACACAATCAAAGCCCTGACTTCATCATCAAAATTAATATCCACTGAAAATAGTTGATTTGTGATGGTATTGAATTCGTTTAAGTGTTGTGCAACGAGTGTACCCTCAGCCATATTTAGATTAAAGAGCTTCTTCATGAGATGTACCTTATTGTTTGTTGATGGCGTCTCATACATACTTGACAGTGCCGCCATCATATCCGTCGTAGTCTTCTCCTTGATTACGTTGTGCGCCACCGACCGGGACAATGTTAATCTGATGACTCCCAGCACTGTCTGTCAGGCAACACCTAATCCTCATCCTTCATGCCCTCTAGTTTGGATTCCAAGAGCGGCAAGTGTAGCTTCTTTCCATACAGATAGTCTTCTATCTGCATCCTTCAATAACCAAAGTTCGTACCATCGAACTTCTCGATTCCTGTCGTTCTACCTTCTTCTACCATGTGTGTTCGTCAACCTCATAACCCGGAGCTTTGATACCAGTTGTTGGTGATTAGAACACAATTACTAATCCTGCCCAAGATCAATCACGATCAAATAAACACAGAATAAACACGAAGAAAAAAAAAAGAGACAATCACATACAAACACAAGGTTTACGTGGTTCGGCAAATTGTACCTATATCCACGGGATCACACACCTTCACTATTGATAGGAGGTTACAAGGGAAGAAGAAGGTATGGGAGAGAGATTACAGAAGAACAAAAGTAAAAACTTAAAACTCACACACGGCGGCTGCAACCCTAGAAACATATAAATACATTCCCGCATAGACGGATCGATCGGTCTCATAGACGGATCGATCGGTCTATCAAGCAGTCTTACACTATTCTCTGTTTCTCACCTGCAGACACCACTGATCGATTGGTTTCACCACCGATCGATTAGTCTACCATTTTTAATGATTTTTCTTTACCGATCTCAACATGAATGTGAGGCTTTTGTTTTTTTGCATTTTGTGGGTTGAACTTGAGATTTTAGCCATTAGATATGTATTGGTGTGAAAATGAATAATGGAAAATTTGTTAGATTGGTTTTAGTGGTGTTACTTAATAAGATGAAAATACGGGAAATATGATTTTTTGGATTGTGGGTTAAATTGGTGGAGATTACATTCATAAGCTAAGCTTATTTGGTTGTCTAAGTAATTATTAATTAGGAATTATTTGAGTCTGTGAATCGAGAAGATGAATTAGTTATAATATTTCAAGAACATGGTTATTGTGATTTTTAGAGTTTGGGAGAAACTTATAATTTTAGATTCATTAGAGGTTTTAAATTATAAGATGATGTTTAGCTCTCTTTCTCTTGCATATTCTGATTAGGAAACATCATATAGGTATGAGATCCTTTCTTGAATTAGCTTTTTCCTAATTTAATGTTTCCACCAAAATTGTTAGGTCCACAAGAGGACATTGTTTTCTCTTCACTTGGGATATAATTCAAATAGGACTAAACTTTTGCTTTTGGTTCAACCATTGGAGGTGAGTACTCTTATTCATGGGTATTACTATTTTTCTATGTAGTTATAATTATTTTATTTTATTTTAAACATGAACATAGATATATGTTTTTTTATGTTTAGAAAATGTTTGAAAGGTCAATTGTTTAAAAAATATTACTTTTTTTAATATTAAATATGCTTCTTTAAGCTATCTGGGGTCAATAATTAGGTATAATGTGATAAATGCTTGCTCATATATATTTTAACTTACGACGAAAAAATAGGTATACATGCAAGTTCTTAAGAATAAAAGAGAATAAAATATATTTTAGAAATATTCTCTATTGAATTATACACAAATAATAGCTATAAGGGGCCACAAGGGCGACGCGTTAAGGGGTCTTTGAGACCAAAGAACTAAGGGCCAAAGTGGCCAAATTAAGAGGTCCTGAAGACCAAAGAGCTAATGGCCATAATGGCCGAATTATATTAAGGGGTCCTGTGGACCAAATTATTGGAATGAATTGCAAAAGTTGATGTGCTAAGATGATTTTAGTTATAATTTGGCCAAATATGCCTCAGAGTAATGGTATTGTCACTATGTTAGTCGATGCAACCCTGTGGTTATTGATCATGGTTATCAATGGGTACAATAATTATGAGTTATAATGACAAGAAATAAATTGAATTGTGCTATTTAATTTGTTTGGATTAATCACGTTACTTTTATTATTTATGAAAAGCAATGACAATTGTGCAATGTAAAAAAAAAAGACTCAATTGCAAGTTTTTCTTACTGCATTATTTGATGCACATTGAAACTTTATTGTTGATTCCCTTACTATGGGATATGTATATTCAATAGGCTTTAACTCATGTTTAGTTTGATAATCTTTTTTTAGATAATTAGTGTTTTATTTTGTGGTTTGTCTCAACTCGAAGTATTGAAATTTTGTTTTTCTAAAGACTAGTAGCTGGTGTAGAAGTTAGAATACCTCTTTTTGTTGTTTGAACTCATTCCAGCTCTACATCAAGACTTTCTAATTAGATTTTTGGCTATGTATAATAATTAGGATATAATTAGGATTAATGTGTAAGTCATCTACCGAAACTGTGCTTAAATATGCATACAAAGGAATAGTGGTACTGGAAAGGAATTGAACTATATCTTAATAAGAAGAAATCAAGATTTATTCATTCTTACAACTTCCTTTCTTTTTGGAATACCTTTTCTCCATGGTTACCATTCCATCTTTTGGAATTAGAGTTGCAATTTCTCTTTCATCTTTCGACAGATACCAAAAAATAAAACAACAGGGATCACTAATCACTAACAGAATCGGTATATTGTAATTATATTTTGGGATGTAAATTTCTTAATGTTTAGATATGTGTTGATGATAGGAATGACCATGTTGATGATGGGAATGACCTTGTGGATTATGATATTTTCATTGAATGAATTGTTGGAAGTGTATGATTTGGATAAATTAGAAAATTATGTTTAACTATGGATGGAATAATTATTTGGAATGTGGCTTCTTAATAGGTGATCTAATGTTTGAGGTCCACCCTCTTGGTAGGGTTTGCTTTGCCAAGGTTTAGGTTGTGGCACTGGTTTTTAGGACATTAATTTGCATGCTTCATATATATAAACAAAAAAAAAAAGTTTCTACCATATATTAAAGAAAATTAATATATGGTACTCAATGCACAACACTCAGTTCTTATAATTTGCAATCAAAAAGCAATAAACTGCCAAAATAAAAAATTAGAAAGGAAATTAGAAACTACCAAATATTGGAAACTATGCAAATTTCTCATTTATAGTTAAAATTTGTTATACATTTTTGCCAATGGTGCCTAATCCTATATTGGATGTAATAAAGTCTAATTTATAGGAGACAAAACAAATTACTAACTTTGATTACTAACATAATTACAATTACTAAAAAAACCAAACAAATAAATTATTTGTAGCATGTAAATTTTAGATACACATAATTATTCTGCAAGACGAAGTAAGAACTTACTCCAACTTAAACTTTGGCAGCTAGGGCAATTAGCGCGCTTGCATCGTAGTAATGGTAACATCATTTCCCAAAGTAGAAGTACCTCCAGTTCTTGCCGACAATGAGTTTGCACCGACAGGTCTTCTGAAAATAAATGCCGGTTGCTTAGGGGAAGGCAGGGCCGTCGTTTCATTGCACAACATAGAGGCAACATCGGACATGCTTGGCCGATCAGTGGCAAACTCTTGCACGCACAAGAGACCGATGTGAATGCATCTTAGGACTTCTAGAGCTTGATACGAGTCCCCCACTGTTGAATCAACCATATCCAGGGTTTGGCCTTCTTTCCACAAGCTCCAAACCTAAAGCCATTTAGAGTAATATTGTTGGAAGTGGAATTGCGATCTTCAAGATGGGCAACTAGGAAGCATGGATACACGAAAATAGTTGTCGTAGCCATGCTGAACATGTGTCGGACATGAGCATGGATTGAACATGTTGAAATATGCGTCAGGCACGGAACGACATATGTCCTATTTTTTTTCCATGCAGGATACTATATCAGACATGCATAGGACGTGCCCAATAATGGACATACTGGCTAGAGCTGTAGTAAAATCTTTAAAAGAGTTCTTAGGGGTCTAATAATAATTACTTGAAACATGTCGACTGAATTTTATAAAAAATTAAAACAAAACCTTAATATACCGATCTTTATTCAAACCCTAAACATGATGTAAATATATAATTTTTTTTTCGTATTTTCATTGTGTTTGTGTCATGATATTTTTGAAGTTGCCACATCCCGTATATGTGTTTGTGTCTATGATCGTGCTTCATAGATAAGGAACTTTGTAAACAATAGGATTTCTCATGATCGCTAAGTTAGAAAAGTGTATGCATTAATTTGAGAAACTTTGTAAACAATAGGATTTTCCATGAATGTTGAGATAGATAAATATATATGTAATGTACGTTCGTTTACTTACATGCCCAATTAAATTTACAGATTCTTCTTGATAGTAACTGCTATTCTTTCGGCCGCTAACGATCTCCAGAACTAGAACTCCGAAGCTAAAAACATCAGATTTTATTGAAAATAACCCTTCCATTGCATACTCTGGTGACATATAACCACTGCAATCACAAAACGTTGAACAAGTATTAGAGTTTAATGCCTTGCCTGCACCCCTTTCTCTCTCTCGTGCTCTCTCTATCGACTCAGTAGTAGAAGGGACACTTACTATGTTCCCACCACCCTATTTGTATTAGCTTCAATTTGGTCTCCTCCGAACATTTTAGCCATACCGAAATCTGATATTTTCGGGTTCATTGCCGCATCTAGTAAAACATTACTGGCTTTTAGATCCCTGTGGATTATTCTTAATCTAGAGTCTTGGTGAAGGTATAACAGCCCACGAGCGATTCCCACAATAATATTGAAGCGATTTCTCCAATCCAGAAATGAGCTTTTTGTTTTATCTGTTCCAAAGTTGCTAAAAGTTAAATTTCCAATTAGATAATGCGTCGTTCGCCATTTCTAATGCATTCATTTGACACAATGGAAATTATGTTCGTATGTCTAAATGTTGGTGGTAATGCAGGATAAACCACAAGCAGCAACAAATGAAACCAAATAGAAAAAAAACATTGCATACCAAATATGAAAGAGTCCAAGCCTTTGTTTGGAAGGTACTCATAGATCAACATTTTCTCCTCCTGTTGAATGCAATATCCCAACAACCTCACTAGATTCCTATGCTGGAGTTTGGCAATCAATGTAACTTCCGTCTTGAATTCCTCCAACCCTTGTCCTGAATTTTTTCCTAGTCTTTTCACAGCTATTTCTTCTCCATTAAATAGCTGACCCTGAAATTAATTAATATGCAGGGTTAATGAAATTCTTGTTTGATTACATATCATCACGACGAAGTTATACAATTTTAAGGTGCTTTTTATCTTCAAGGGAGCCTCGGACTACCTTATAGACCACGCCAAAGCCACCTTGGCCGAGCTTGTTGGTAAAAGAAAAATTGTCTGTTGCCGCAACAATGGAGCTTAGGTTAAAAACTGGTAATTCTCGATTTCTTACACTTTGATCAAACTGGTTTCCTATTGGCGAGGTCTCCACGAGCGTTGAACTCTTGGGACTAAATAACAATGTGCGATGTCGTCTTTCTACTATCCTTGAGCACAATGACAAAGTTAGGCCAGTGCAATAAATTAAAAATTCCTGCACTTGCTCAATTTGACTGCGGAAAAAAGAGGATAAACGAATACAAATGAGAAGTAAAACCCGTCAAGTTCAGTGTTTGTTAACATTATGGAAAGTGAAAAACAAATGTACAAGAAAAGCCCGCATGGTAACAAAAGGGAACCAACGTGCTATACACGGTGGTGCCTCAAAACTAATCACTCCATGAAAATGACTTCTCATTTCTGGGAACCAATTAAGGTTGATGAAGTGAAAAAATTGAACTCATATCACTTGATATATCGTGGTTGATCTATTTTATTATTATTTTTGTTTCTTGTCGGGGCAAGAAAAGTAAAAAGTTTTAGCTTAAATTCTTGCATGACCAAAAAGAGGGAAAGAAAAAGTGTTTAGCATATAGATGTTACATTTGATATAAAACTCGTTAGGAATAAATAAAACAAAAATGCATTAATTTGATGTGTATGACCTAATGTTTTTTTTTTATTAGAGAACAAAAATAGTTGTTTACCTTTCTTCTTCCTCACCACGAACCACCAAAGCAGGCAAATTATAAAAGGCAAAATTGCAACAATAGGGATCACAATAGCAGCCACCATGCGCCTATTGCCATGACTATGTTGTGTCTTCAAGTATTGGGCTGAAAAAATAAAATAAAAGAAGTTGCTTTATTTCATTTGTACGAATTTATAATAGATATAAGCAAATGATAGAGAACTGAAAAATGCTTTATTTCACTACTAAATGTATGCTGAGTTCTATAGTCTAAATCAATAAAAAAATAAATATTATTCATCCATCTAATTATACTTATGTGAACAAAATAGCACTACAGACACCTCCCTTTTAGACTCATTACTAGAAAGGCTTATCAAGAAAGATGGTGGGGCTCTCTGCAATTAAAAATAGTTAGCTGTCACAAGGTATCGTTTTTGTATGTCCTTAAAACTTGGACATCCTTTAGGTTATATTGGAATCATAGACTCAATTTATAAAGAAAAAAGTAAAAGAAAAGATTAGAAAACACTAGGAGAAATAAACATTTTTTCCCTATTTAGTATCTCCGCAACTTCATTCTCCAAACAGAGCTTTAGAAAAATGATTTAACTGCCTACACTCTTACCTCAATATTTCTTTTTAATTTTCGAATGAAAGCATAATAAAATTTTTTTTTTTGGTTGCGTACTTAATTTCGAATCACATTTCAAACTAAATAGAAAAATCTTATATGAATACTTTAAGGCCTCGTTTCATAATCGGTATAGACTGAGTAGAATTAATAATGAAATAAAATTAGTTTATGGATTGGTAATGAGATGAAATTATTAATGAGGTGGTAATACTTCTTTTATGTTTGATTTATGTGGGATTAAATAACGGGTTAGATAAACTCATGTTTAATTTGGATAAAATTAAATAATGTGAAATATAATTAAATTGAATAATTTTTAATATTACCATTATATTAAATAAATAATAAAATAATCTTTTCTCTTCTCAAATAAATAAATAACTATTTTATGTAATTCAAATAAATAAATAAATCTTATGTTATAAATAAATAAACTTTATGTAGTAAAAAACATAAAAAAAATGTATTTTTATGTTTTTATTTTTAATTAAAAAATAAATTTACTCATTTTTTCCCTTTCTCTCTCACCGTCATTTCTTCTCTTGAGCAAGAATGGCTTCCGATCTCGAACCATGTCTCTCAGCTTTACCAATTTGCCCATCCATACATCAACCTTCGCCGACATCTTCACTTCACGTTCTCTCTTTCTAGATTAAATTGCTTCTTCAAAATAAATATATAATTCACAATGATTATATATATATATATATATAGAGAGAGAGAGAGAGAGAGAGAGAGAGAGAGAGAGAGATTTTATGAATTGGCAGAGCTCAAGTTCTTAAATCAAACATAAAGGCGTGGTCTGGAACGGCATCGTTAGGCGTCTAATTTTGACATAGTTTTTTTGTTTCGATTTTAGGAGGAAATGGGTCGAGCTTAGGTCTCGCACTTGAGCCTCAGGCCGAGTTTTGAGTCCAAAATTTTAGACGGCCTTGGTTTTTTTAGATTTGTTTTTATTTAATTTATATTTTTATTATTTTTATAATTATTTAGTTTATATATTTATAATATAATATTAATTTATTATTTTATTAGTAATAATTAATATATTAAATTAAAAATAATTACTAATTTATTATATTATATAAATATAACTTTATTATTTTATTAGTTAGTAAATTATACACTTATTCGTTTATAATAAACTTATTAGCTTATAATTTATAATATAATACATTAGTTTATAATAAATTTATTAAATTTATAGTAAATTGACTAATTTATTAGTTATTAAACTAGTTTGTTGTGTAATGTATTATTATTAATTGATTAGTTAATTATTTAGTATAAATTTATAATTTATTAATTTATTATATAAGTTTATATTTTATTTGTTTATTAGTTATAGATGTTTCTCTATTTTCATTTTATAGTCTCTACGATTCGCTTATTTTGACAATTTGAATCGTTCATATTATTAAATTTATTGAGAAGATCATTCGAATAAAAAATTAATTTGATCAAAAATGGGTAACTAGATAATGGGATCACATAAATTATAAAAAAAAAATTTAAGATCTATTTTCAAAATTATATTTGTAATTTATATTTTTAGATAATGTCTTCCAACAACGTAATTATATCTATTTTTAATCAATTTAAATTTTTTTATGTGTAATATTCTAAATAAAGTTGATAATATGAACGGTTCAAATTATTAAAATAGTCCACCGAATTATATGATAAAATAAAATAGAAATCTTTCTATTTATTTGAGAAATGAAAAGTACTATCATCCATTTTTTTTGTGTGCATCTAATATTACTGATAATTTTTAGTAAAGGAAAACCAATTATATACTGGTCATAAAATATGCATGAATGATCAAGATTTTATAAAACTTGAGATTCAATAACACATTTTGTAAAATTCTAACCATTCATAAAAAAAAAATTATAATTTTGTAGGTGATTTCTGTCACTTTATAACTAATTAGCATAAAAATATATATATGACCACTATAGTTAAACAAATAAAAAATAAAAAAAAACAATTCTCGGCGGGCTTTGGGCAGACTCGGGCTTTGGGGCCTCCAGGTTCGAGCTAGACCAGCCTCGTCTGCAGGCTTAAGGGGGAGGTCTAGGCCTGGGGTTGAGGGCTACGAATTTGAGCCGGGCTCAAGTCTTAGCCAGGTCGGGGCGAACTTGACTCACACAGTAATGGGCCCCGGCTGGGCCCCAGCCATCCACGAGCCGCAAATTTTTTTTGCACCCCCACTTGTATGGTTCAGTTTCCAAGAGATGAATGGAGGGGTTTCAACTGTGGAATCTTGTGTTCTAATCAATCAGTGTTGGGGGAGATGTCCCCTTCTGTTATCAAAATCAGTTTTCCCTCTTGGACTCATCCGCAATCGCAATCATCCAGTAGTAGATTTTGAATTAGGATCCTCTTTTTTTTTTTTTTTTTTTTGGGTGCAATGTATCATTCCATTGTCAAAAATTGCATTGCACAAAAAAGCATTGCACCAAAGGATCCTATGATTAGTATATTTTGGCCCTCTGGTATGGCATTTTGCCAACGAAAATAAATTTATTTAGCCACTTGATAAGGTAGATGAGGAATATTTATATTTTTATTGGTTTAAATTATGAACTTTACTGTTAAATGTATGATAAATTGATCAAAAAGAGTTGGTATAATGAAGAAAATAGCACTTTTTGCAAAATAATGCAATGCTACACTAAAAATTACATTAACAAATATGGTGAACTCTCACAAATGTTGATGGAACCCATCACTTGTTATGGGCTCTACTAAAACTTGTGAGTTTTTAGTGTGAGTTTAGTATTCATAGCATTTCTCTTTGGAATATGCTAACTGGTGTTCGATAGCCGTGGATAATAGGATAAAACACCTAGTTTGATCATCGGAATGATTGAGTGAGACTAATAATAAGATATAATTAGTATAAAGATTATAAATAAGATTGGATTAGTAATAAGGTCGAATTAATAATTCACATGTTTGATTTATATAAAATTAGATAATAAATTATACCAATACATGTTTGATTTGCACACATAAAATTGAATTAAATTTATAATTTTTTAATATTTTTAATATCGCACCTGTTATAATTTACATAGGTTTTGCTACTAGGTGACATAAAATTTTTTAGGATAAAATGCCAATTGAATGTTCAATACTATGAACAGGACTCCCAATACCACTACATATTAGGTTTCCTAATCCATTTCTTTAGAGGATTTATAGTCCAAATTGACTAATAATTCAACCCATTTGCAGTGAAACAAGCACCACTATAATAGGCTCGTCCCTTTGTTAATTCAATCTAGAGAGCTAAAACTTGTATCTAACATGATCAAAGTGTACAGATTGTTATGCAATAATATTAATATTTATAAAAGTGATAAATTCCGTATTGATATTAGAAATTTTTCCATCTCTATTATTTTATTATTTATTACAAGGCTTTTTTTTCTTTTTGGAAAATGCCAAGACTTCTCTTGGTAAAAGTTTTTTATATCTTTTAATGGTATGATGTGATTGTTGTTCTTTTTTTTAGGAATGATAATTTTTCTCATCTTACTCTATTCCCGCCTGCTCCCACCTTGAATTTTATGAATTTTTTCAATCCCTGATAAAAAGTGGGTTGGGGGACGGTGTTTGCTTTTCCCATCTTGATATTTTTCAATTCGTTCCCGAATTATATAAATTAAATACATTTTTATTAATAAAGACATATATAAAGTTTAATTTTTTTCAAATATAATACTACTAAAATATAAAAAATATTATATTTATATTTCATTTTGTCTGCTATTTTTTATTATCTTTGGCCATGTTAGTTATAATGTTTATCAACTATTATTTTTTTACTATATTATTTATAAGTCTCACTAATATTATTATTTTTATAATTTATTAATTATTTCTCATATATTTTTGCCTCCGCCATTTTTTCAGTCTTTCTCGTCCCACCCTTGCCCTGATAAAATAGGAGACAAGGACAAAGACCTCAAATCCGATCCCGCGCCGACATGTTGCCGCTCCTATAAGGACAATAGATTTCCCATCCCACTGTTTACAGTCTCACCTGATTGATTGCAGGTCATTTGACCACTAATTTTCTTTTTATACGATATTATTTTTCTATAAAAAAAAAAAAAGTTACAATACTCTTGTTTAGGACCTTTCACGTGGCATTTATAGTTTCTTAGAAAATACTAGTTTTCAGATACAAGGAATCCTTGGTTTTCAATCCTTGTCATCCTATGGGACTTTATAAAACGAAATTGGAGGTATTCTTGCCAAATTCCTCATACTTAGTAAGTCTTTATTTGATAACTCTGCTTAAAAGTTTAACTTTTTTTAAAAAAAATTTCTTTCATTTTTTAACTAAATAAGTAAAAAATCAATTTAGTTAAAAAGTAGTTTTAAGTTGCATATATAGAGAGTGAAAAAAAAACTTTTCAACCATTGATTTCTCAAATAAAAAATGTAAACAAAAATACTAAAATTCAACTTTAATTACATTTACAAACGAATCTAATTGTGATTTTTTTTCATTTCTTTTTTATCACTTCGTGTTACAAAAGAATAAGATGATTAGATTCACACAAATAATAAAAATAAATAAAGTTATAATCACATACATATCAACTTTGTATATAATGAATATTTTTTTCTCTAAGCCCTCGGGCTATTTTCTTCGTTCATCTTGTTCATATATAGTTCATTAATTATTTGTACATTTGTACTATCAAATCAGCTTATTATTTTATTTTAAGACTGAAAAAAATTACAAAATAAATTAAAATTCATAAAAAAACATAAAATATAAACAAGAAATAAACAAGGAAAATAGAAACAAGAAATAAATAAGAAAAAAACTTACTTATCTTGAGGGGAAAATTGGTATTATATTTTTAATACATGCAGAGATCTATCATCTTCAGTCAAATAAGTGCAAATTGGGAATAATGTGTTCTTTTACCGATGACAGTATTGGTCAATGTGAACTAATTAACAGCAACCTAATTGTGTAGCTTGTAGGTCGACTTGTAGGCTCCGTTTGCTTAGTTTGTTTTGACTGAATATATTTTTATTAAAAAAATATTTTTAAGAAAAAATATTTTTCATCACATATTTGTTATGTATTTAATTGTGACTTTAAAAATGATAGTATTAGTAAATATAGTAGTATTAAAATTTATGACAATAGTGACGGTAGTGACAATGACTCTCGAATTCTGTACCTTTAAACCCTCGTGATCTTGAACGTTTGAAACTTTGGGATCTCAGACTCTCGAACTTCTAGAACTCCGAATCATTGGGATTTTGGATTTTCGAATCCTAGACTATTGACCCTCTAAATCAGCTGGTGGTGCTTATGGTAAAATGGTAGTGCTGGCGACGATGACAGTGATGTGACAGTAAAGATGAAAAATATTTTTTTGTCATAAAAAATGAAAAATATTTTCTACTAAAATTAATTTATTTTTTTATTAATTTGAAAAATATTTTTGTTGACTTTTAATTTTTATTTTACCAAATACCAAAAAATGTGAAAAATATTTTTTATCGAAATAAACAAAATTGTAATGCAAATTCATAAAAAAATATCACGATATAATTTTTTAAAATGTGTAGAATTAACTAAAGAAAACGGAGTTAAAAACATTTTCCAGACTACTTAAAAAATAAAAATGATGAAGTAGTTTTGCCTTGAATAACCGTTATCGTGGGCAAGCAAATCGCTATCATAAATAAGGATTTTTATTCTGAAAATTTTTAATATTCAATGCTAAAGATGTCACACCCGGGATTTGGAAAAGTTATTATTATTACGACCCATTTGGTAATATTTATAATTTTTTATTTTTTATTTACGAATAATAAAAAATAAGTTTCTATTTATATTTATAAAAAGACAAAAACAAAAACATATTTAGTAATATAAATATTTAAAAAATGGTAGTTAGAGGTTACGGATGAATCCAATTAAAATTTATTTACAAAATAAGTTAAAACACATTTTTTTTATTTTTAAAATTTTATAAATTTTGAAAACTGTTTACAATTTTTTAAAAACAAAAATAATTACTAAACATATTTTTGTTTATAATTTATAAAAAATTTAAACACAAAAATAAAAAATAAAAAATAAAAAATAAAAAATATAAACGTTACTAAATGACACCTTAGCGTTTTGTATAAAATTTATATGATGTAACAACTTACTTTTTCTTTGGACCCATAAAAAATATTAATACTTGAATACAATTGGCTCATGCCTCACTACTCATTGGTAAGATAGGTTTTTCTTTTCCTTTTTTTTTTGTTTTTAGTTAAAAAGATTTAAAAATTAATTCTATTTTTACTATAAAAATAATTAAAAATTAAATCAAAACAAAATTTTCTACAACATTCTATTTAAATTACTCCTAATGTCAGTTATATATATAATCGTTATAATTAATTATATAAAAAAGTAATATTATTTAATTTAGATAAAAAATAAATAATAAAAAAAATAAATTTTTATCTAATTAATTAATTAAAAATTATCTTAAAATCTAATTTATCAAATAACTCACTTTCAATCCAATAAACTTTATAGCTAAATAAGCACAAAGCAAAAAACAATCTCTTAAGCTATAGCAATCAAGCTTTCAACACATTACTTTTACATTCTGCCCAATTTAAATATAATTGGTGGTGAAAATTGCTATAATAATTTCTATATATTGCTGGGCTAAACAACACCATTAATATATAACACATCACATTTATGCTTCAAGAACACTAAGGGCGTTGTAAACAAAGTTATTTTTAGTAATTTTTAATTTTTTACTATTAATTTTAGTTATAAATTATAATTTTTTTAAAATATCTATAACTTCTGCTACAAGTTATAATAATTTTTTTATTTTATTTAAATTACAAGTTATAATTTTTACCAAACACTCATAACTTTTATTATGAATTTTAATTTATAAGTTACTAATTTTACTAATACCAAGTAATTAACTTGTGATCACACCTTTATATGTACAAGAATTTGCTTGAGTTTTAATTGGGCCCATCACTGGTGAACAATAAAATTTGTACCTTAATAGTTAATAGATGCGCGCATAAGTTGATCCAAATTTTCTAAAAAAATCAACTAACAAAAAAATTCTTATGATCTTATCATTTACTATGACAAAACTTTGGGTTGAACTGACTGAACGAATTATCATATTTAATACAATTTAACAACAAGATAATCTTTAAGATCTTGTTACCATTTGGGTATATTATTTAACACTTTTCTACGTCGACAAAATTGATACGAATAATAAGCTTGTGTTTGGTTTAATTATTTTTTATAAGTTTTTTGGTTTTTTGTGAAAAAATAAATATTAAAAAATATTTAAAAAATCAATTAATTACAGTAAAAAGATAAACAAGTGAACTTTTTAAAAATAATTTAAGCAAAAAACCTTCAAAAAAAAACTAAGCCAAATAGAGACTAAATAAAAAGATCAGCTTAATTAAAATCTTACCTTATAAAACATAGTCATGCGATTATATATATTGAACATATTGAACTATTTTTTTATTGAAATTTTATTTACAGTTCATTTTTTCAATGCAAATGCTTCTTTCTAACCACATCCAACCACATAGTTAATAAACTTCAATATTTTTTTATTTTTGTATGAATAATTTATTCATTGAATACTAGCTAGAAAATGAATAATTCAAATTATTATTTTTAAATAGCAAAAACTAAATCATAAAAGAACAAAGCAGGATATTAACATTTGTCTTACATGACATTTGGAGAGATCTATAAAGAAAATAAAGTGATACTGATCTATATCACAAATGAAAATAGCTGATATTAACATTTGTCTTACATGACATTTGTTTTACATTTGTTTTTCATTTTTTACTCTCTTCTCTCTTTTTATTTAAATTTTAATTTTTTCTCACTTTATTTTAAATTTAACTTTTTTTCTTTCATTAAAATTATATTTTTAATATATGCATACATGTAGTTTGAAAAATAAAATTAATTTTGTATATATTTTTTTAGTATATTAAGAATTTACTGTGAGATTATTAATTTTTTTATTATATCTTTACTCTTAATATTATAAAATTATTTATCATTTGTAATTAAATTATATTGAAAATGACGGGTAACAGCTAGTAAAAGGATGTGATGGTAGCTGGCTGCTGGTTTATCCAAAATGCAGATAAACTATTTTGAGGAAACCCAAAAGGAAACAGAGTGGTACTAATAAAATAAGGGGATTTAGGTTAGTCATTAGTGGCTACATTTCTAAATTTATGGTGGAGTGGGAGACCTTGATATGCGCCCCACATAAGTCTATCCCCATTAAGTGATGAAATCAAAGCCATATGATCTGCTGAATTCATAAAAACAAAATAATAAAATTTTGGATAAATTATACCCGCCTCACTTAAGAGTTTTTTTTTTTTACAAATATATACAATTTTTTTGAAATTTTTAAAATGACATTAACTCGTTCTCAATACTGTCGCCAATAAATAATGCCACCGTCTCACGCCACTAACAACAGATACTGCCACTACTGTCTTACATCTCCACCTACTTATGTCGGCACCACCGTATTCTACTTCCACTGTCGCATATCTCATTCACCAAAGTTACCAAAACCATTCTCCCAACCCATTGTATTATGCCCTATGTATTTCACCTAGAAATTCTTTTTTAGTTTCGTAAATTAGCCATGTAATTTGGCCCGGCTGGGTTGTGGACTAGGCAGGACAATTCGGCCCGAGCTTTGACAGGTTTTTGTCAAATTTTCAGGCTGGGCCGAGCTGAGCTTTTTTCTTCGGTGATCGGCCCCAGTCCTAGGAGTAAATGGCTCACGTTTGGGCTACGGGCTCGGGCCTCGAGCCCGGGCATTTGGGCAGGCTTTGGACAGTCTTGACCGGACTTGAGTTTTTTAAAAAAAATTTATAATACAATAGTAGTTTAAAATTAAGTTTAATTAAAAATTATAAACTTAAAGTTTATTATATTATATAAGTTTGTAATTAATAATTTATTA
>JAOTRH010016903.1:0-22534 GCA_034768845.1 Heliamphora exappendiculata | reverse complement strand
AAAAACGTAAGAATTAATTTCGAATTTTGAATTAATTAAATGAAAAAATATTTAATCAAAATAAATTATTATTTTTCAATAAATGTGGAACGAAAAATAAAATAAATAAATGTATTTAATCACTACCTTATCTGAAAAGCTGAAAGAAAAACTGTGCATTTATTAAATTTTATTTGTTACGCATTTGAACATGAAAAGATGGTTTGATAAATCAGAATTTTTAGAATTGTATACATGGAAAGATGTTTGATTATATCAGATCGTGTGACTTTCGAAAGATTGTTTGATAAATCAGGATATTTGAAATCGTGTACACAGAAAGATGTTTGATTCTTTCAAATCGTATAGCTTTCGAAATTAATAAATTTATTTTAATTAAACGAATTTTTATAATCCTCAAAAATATTTTAAAAATCTAAGTGGGTGAGAAAATTTATTTACAGATAAATCCCGCAGTCTCCACTATCAGTTTGTATAAGATGCAATTAAACCCTGCGTGCTGCCAGTAAGGTCTTCTTCTCCATCGGACATATTAATTGCGGTATCGCCAGTACAAACCTCTTTTAGGATAATTCTGGATAATTGTTAGTGTGGATCACTTCTCCATCTGAAGGGTTCCTTGCGAAGCGATTAATTTGAGATTAGGTGATGGTTAACACTTAACTGTATATAATAATATCCTCTATATTTGAGTAACTGCTATTATATACTGGACTGAAATTATGTCAGCTATTTAATTTTACTTGGAATGGTTCATTGCCTAGATAATAAAATTAAAAGAAATTGGCATGTCTGATCTGATAAAGAACAGTAGAGTCCACCCATCGTGGCATGCTATTCTCAGGTAATCAGGCTACTGGCGAATTAATTTTAAAATAGTATAGGGAACCAAATTAAAATGAATTCAAAGTTTTGCTCATCATAATTAACGGTTTTATTTAATTATGTAATTCTCAAGATTAAAATGGATTTCAACCCGCTCGATTCAATACTCAAAGAAAACAAACTAACGGGACCAAATTTTGTTGACTGGAAATGTAACTTGGATATAGCTTTAACTACAAATGGTATTTTTTCAATACCATGAAATGTGTCTGTTTTAGAAAAAGGTTCTTCCTCGGGACTGAAAAACATGAAGAAGAAAAAGGTTCAGAAACAGGGAGACACAATTTTTAGGGTAGTTAGTGGGCCATGAACTGGTGTGAAAGAGCCGAAAAACAAATGTTTTCACTATAACCAGACCCGACACTGAAAAAAGCTATGCCCAGTATTTTTCAGAAGGCAGTATAAACACGGTAATTTCTGTTCACTGGTTGTGGAAACATGTTTAGCGGTGTTATCTACCGGTACCTGGTGTGTAGATACGGGAGTCACTAATCATGTCTGCAATTCATTGTAGGGGTTCCAGAAAATCTGTCAACTTAGTGATGGGGGAGATTTACCTGCATATGGGCAATAATACAAAAGTAACAGCAATTATAGTAGGAGATGTCACTCTCAGTTTTGGTAGAGATCGGGTATTAATATTAAGAGATTGACTTTATGTAGCTGCCATTGGAAGGAACTTAGTTTCTGTTTCTAGATTGGCTAAAGACGGATCTTTTGTTTATTTTAATAACTTTGTGGTTATTAAGGATAATAAACGGGTTATCTATTCTGGTATATTGGTGGATAATCTTTATATTATTACTCAAATCTCTCCTACACTGCAACTAACTAAAATGAATGACACATCTAATATACCATATAAGAGAAAGTTTTCTTCTTTAATGAACAAAATATTTCTTTGGCCCTTACGCTTGGATCATATTAATCTAAAAAGAATAAACAGACTGGTAGCAGATGGACCTTTGAGTTCATTGGAAGTGGAGGTATTTCTAGTTTGTGAATCTTGCTTAGAAGGTAAGATGATCAAGAGATCCTTTTCGGTCAAAAGTTATAGAGCTAAAGAACCGTTGGAGCTGATTTATTATGATGTGTGTGGTCCTATGACAATCCGAATTAGAGGTGGTTTTGAGTACTTCATCAGTTTCATTGATGACTACTCAAGGTATGGATACATTTACCTGATGCACCATAAGTATGAATGTTTTGAGAAATTCAAAAAATTCAAGGCTGAGGCCGAGAAGCGTCTAGGTAAAAGTATCAAATCACTGCGATCCGACTCTGGTGGGGAATACCTCTTTGGAGAGTTTAAGGACTACTTATCATCAGAGGGGATTACATCCCAATTGACTGCACCTGACACTTCACAGCAGAATGGTGTAGCAAAAAGAAGAAATATGACTCTTATGGAGATGGTAAGGTCAATGATGAGTTATTCAGGTTTACCAGATTCATTTTGGGGACTCGCTTTAGAGACAGCGGCTTACATTCTAGACTTTGTACCTTCTAAGTCAGTACCTTCTACTCTCATAAAATTGTGGACCGGGCGTAAGCCTAGTATGAAATACATTCGAATTTGGGGGTGTCCAGCACATGTGTTGAAAGGGAACACGGGTAAGTTGGAACCGAGGACAGAAGTCTGTTTCTTTGTGAGGTATCGAAGGGAAACGAAAGGTGGTCTATTTTATAATTTAAGGTTCAGAAGATCATTGTTAGCACCACTGCTCGATTCTTGAAAGAGGATTATATTATGGATCACAGGCCCAAAAGTAAAATTGTTCTGGAAGAACTGAGAGAAAATACCAGTAGAACGGAAGAGGAACAACAAGTCACTGATATTCCATTACCTCGTCGTAGTGGGAGGATTATCGGGACAGTGCAAGTTAAGAACAGGTTGCTGATGCACATAGTTTAAATTTTGCACAACCTGTTACGGTTAGTACACAGACACAGGTAGTGCTTCGTCGTAGTGGGAGGGTTGTTCATCATCTTGACCGGTATATGTTCTTGGGAGAGTCTTTTGACAAGATTATGGTAGAACTGGATACCGAGCCCTGTAACTACAATAAAGCACTACAAGACAAAGATGCAGATCTTTAACAAATGGCTATGAATTCAGAGATGGAATCTATGTATTCCAATAAGGTCTGGAAACTTATAGAACCACCTGAAGGAATAAAATCCATTGGATGCAAGTGGATCTACAAGAGGAAGAGAGGAGTAGACGGGAAGGTTGAAACCTTCAAAGCTAGGTTTGTTGCTAAAGGGTTCACTCAGAAAGAAGGGATAGATTATGAGGCAACATTTTCGTTGGTAGCCATACTTAAGTCTATCCGAATTCTTTTATCCATTACCGCACATTTTGATTACGAAATCTGACAAATGGACGTCAAAACAGCTTTCCTAAACGGAAGTCTTAACGAGTGCATTTATATGATACAACCAGACGAATTCATTATAAAGGGCCCCAAGCACGTGTTGTGTAGGCTTAAGAGATCCATTTATGGACTTAAGCAGGCATCGAGTTCTTGGAACACTCGATTTGATCATGCCATTAAGTCTTATAGTTTTGATCCAAGTTCGGATGATTTTTGTGTGTACAAGGAGCATAACGGAAGTGTCGTGATCTTTCTAGTACTTTATGTAGACAATATATTGCTCATCGAAAACGATGTGGGGGCATTATCTACGGTTAAAATATGATTATCTAGGCAGTTCGATATGAAGAACTTGGGAGAAGCCAGTCACATCCTTGGGATCAAGCTTGTTCGAGATCGAAACTAAAGAATGTTGGGCTTATCACAAGTAAAGTATATCGATGATATCGTTGCTCATTTTAGCAAAGAAGATTCCAAGAAAGGGTTTCTCCCTTTCAGACATGGAATCACTCTATCCAAGAATCAGTATCTTAAGACACTTGATGAGTAGAGAAGATGAAGGTGGTTTCTTATGCTTCGACAGTAGAAAGCCTCATGTATGCTATGTTTTGCACTAGACCCAACATCTGCTTTGCCGTTTGCATGATTAACAGATATCAGTTTAATCCCGGGCATGAGTATTGGATTACTGTAAAAAATATGTAATCAAGTACCTAAAAAGGACTAAGAATTATATGTTAATTTATCGGGCAGATAGTCTAGTATCTTTAGGGGTACACAGACTCAGATTTTCAGTCCGACATAGAGCTTGCCTCAGGAGACAACCTTGTAGATCCTTTATAAAGAGTTTACCAGCTAAGACTTTTGATAGTCATGTAGAGGGCATGTGAGTCAGATGTATGGCAATATAATTTTGAGTATAAGTGGGAGATTGTTATGGTTGGTATACTGAAAATCATGTTCTTATTATTTAATTTTATTTTTAATATAATAAAATTTTCATTTTATGAGAATCTTTATGAGTAATGTATGTGTATTATTTTTTTAATATGCATGGATGTCCGATATTCTGTATAGTATTTAATTTGGTGTATCGAGTACGGCTTACAGACAGAAGACCAGATTTTAGGTTCTTGCAGAATACAAGTTTATGTTCACAGTTTAGATGAAAATGGACATAACATCGGTACGACTGTGACACAGAATTTGAGTAGGCCTGTCTTGGTTATGGAAAACAAATAATAGCGTCTCTATTGTTCCGACTTTCTGTGTCAGTACACTTTATGTGTGTTGAACGGGACATTTGGGATAATTAATTTTGTATTGATTACTGACTATATAAATTAATCCACACCCCAAGATTGTTATAAATTGTGCTTATCTTCTTAATTCTAAAATAATTATTGATTTACATATATTTAATATTCGTTTTGATTCATTAGAGGGTGCGATCTTATATGGGTCTATATTCCCGATAAGTTGGATAGCGGTATTATTTATATGGAAAATATAAATTATTGATGGAATCTACGTCTCGAAAAATCGGGATTGATGATACTCCTTTAAGAATACTTATAAGTTTTAATCAGACCAAACCCTGCAGGTGAATTTAATTATCCGACGGTTAAATAATTTAAGCAGAATGGCTTAAGAAATATCAAGATGCCGATTAAATTAAATTGTCAGTAATTAAATTTAATTGGCGAATATCGAGAATCTTAACGTAGAGAGAAATGGTAAGTATTTAATAACAAGAGCTCAATGCAAGAAGGCTTTGAGATTATGGGTTAGAGTGTAATTATTGTTCTTTAGTGGTGTGAACTGTAATTCAGTGTTTTATGAAAATTACAGAAATCGCTGCTGATTTTCCATAATTGCAGATACTACTGTGCATCTTTCTTTAATTGCAGAAATCGCTGGCAGGTGTTTGTATTCTACTGGAAGTCTTACTCATAATTACTCTCCAAGTCCTGCTGTAACCCAATATATACGCGGGTAGGCTAAACCAGTTTGAAATTGATAGAATTGATAGTTCAGATATTTCATATATTATTATGATATTTTTTTTTCAAGACTTAAATATATCGGAGTTCTGTCGGTACGAGTTCTCAGAGGATCGTAGCCCACACTACGTTCGAGGATCGCGTAAGGGAATACAGTAGAAAATTTGACTGGAGTTTCAACTCGGAATCAAGTCGTAATTGAAGATTGGATCTACATGAGGTATTCTTTTAAATTAACTTTGGTTGCATAGGTTTATTTTTTATCGTTCGACGTTAAAATTTTTATCTGGAGCCCGTTTTGGCTTTTGCCCGTTCAGTTAATTTTTTATCGAAAATCGTTTTACAAAAACAATGATCTCGACAGTATTGCCTCTAACAATTATGATGTGGGACTTAAAGTAGTGGCTTTAGTTAAGTTACATTGGATGATTAGTGTATAAGAGTGATTAATTAATGATTATAATTCATGTCGCTAAATTGAATCCCTATTTTATATGTTGTAACTCATACTTCATATACTAGTACTCCATGCTCATAATTTTACAATTCCATAGAAAGTGTATATATATATATATATATATATATATATATATATATACACACACACATACACACACTTGCCCACCTTCGGTGGTTTCCGGTCATCGTCTTGCCTACCATGTACCATAAGGCCCACAGTCTGCTACATCACCTGGTGACCCCACATGCATTAGATTTTTTTTTTCTCTAAATCTCCCAATTTACTGGTACATTCTTATAAAAGGTTTAAAGGTTCAAATATAAACCCATGAAAAAGTACATAATACATGCTGGTAGTATTTAAGACCAAAAATGCCGTTTACCAAGAGATGATTAAATAATAAGAAGAAATCCCTAGCTAAAAACAAAAACCTATAAGTGAATTTAGCCCTCTCAACATGCAAAGAATATAGAATACGAAGTAATGAGTCAAATGACTGAAACAACTTAACTGTGAATTTGTGCAAAATTCTTACATTGTGGTTCATATTGCACTCCAGCAATTAACCTTCCCATCTTACTTACCAGCCATGCGCTTTTTGGGAATTCATCACCCACTGCATAAAACGAAATAATATAGTAATGACTTTTTCCATCACAAATTTTCTACAACTTGTCAAGTAATACAAAAAATTCCAAAAGAGTGAAACAAAGATCACCCAAAGTTTCAAAGTAGACAAATAAGGCCAATATGGGTAAGCTAAACGATGATTAAATATATGCACGCAATTATGTTACAAATAAGTGAGGGAAGGGGGGAGGGAGAAAAAGTTGTCCACATATGATATGGTAGGGATGGGCAGAAAAACAAATTGATCGATCAAGTTCACAGGCCACCTAAGAATGTTATTGGCTAAAGAAATAAAATAGAAGTAAACAGACAACTCATCTGAAATTAAGAGAAAACTCAATTACTTTCCATGCAGGACACATACAAGAGAAAGGCATAAGCATTGCTCCAATTGACAAATTTGATGAGCCATATCTCAAACCCATAACACCATAATCTTCCGAAATTACTCTGCAATATGAGTAACCTTTTTAAATTTAACATCCAGGTATGATTGCTTCTGAACAAGCTTGAAAATCGCTAAGATAGTTTTACAGTTAGGAACATGCCTTTCCTTTACAAGCACAGGGAAAATTCCAAATGCTCCAAAACCGTACTTAGGATAGTAAGCGCATGACCTCAGCAGTAAAACCCTAAAGTGACAGCATGCAGACAAAAATTAGATCATGAGGATAAATAGTTGCAGAATACAAGATTTTGGGATCAAGAGAGTGTCCCTTACGGATCAGTAGTTGACACAAAAAGGTCCATGAATGTGTGTGGATCATAAACATCACTGTGAGGAAATATGAGATCGTCATGGAAAATATTTAATAACATAAACGTCTTAACTAAATTGCATAACAAAGGCAATTGATGAAGAGTACCAATGCTACGCTACCTTTGCCAGCGGAATAGTGCATTTCCTATTATTTTCTCCTTAGGCTTATGATCAAGTGGACCCGAAACCTGAAAAGGCTAAGGGAAAAAATACATTTCTCCTTTATACTACTGCCCAATTTTTATTGGAATTTAAATTGAGGTATAAGATTCAAAAGAAGAAAAAAATATTTGATGTTAAAACGTGTATTGACGCAATCTATCACATAAAATCGAAATCAGTCCTCGCATAAAGAAAACTATGCATACATTTAGTGATTGCTCAAGCAAAAAGTACTTCATCTTCATAATTGCTTCATTGACAAAGGGGAGAAGAAGGTTAAACAAAATTAAATCTTATCTTCAGAAGATGCAATAAGATAATCTACCTGTATTCCGTAATGACAATGTAAGATAGAGAAGCCGTCTATTCATAAACCACCTAAAACATACTATGGATGTACAAGGATAAGTTTGAAAATCTATATAAAATAGTACACCAAATAGATGATATATATACTATTATATAAAGTAAACACCTCATTTTGGTATGAACAGATTTTTGAAGTTGGCTCACACAATTATCATTCCAAAATAAGTCAAAAACAATCAAGAAAATTCAATGTCTCCAAAAGTTCCAACCCAATAACCATAAGGGCATAGCAGTAAAAACATATTATTTATCCCACAGTTCCACGTTTCCTACTATCAATTAAAAACTGTAACTTTTAGATAAGAAAATTCATGAGAAAGAGGGCGTTCAGAGCAGATCCATTGGGATTACAACTACTACTGCTATCGCCATTAAATCTTACGAATAAAAACACAATCACGAAATGTAAATTTGGGAGTTCCTCTTTTTTCCCTCCACTGCCATTGTTAATTGTTTGGTGATTATTTAGCAAAAAGGGCCAACCATCCCAAATGAAAGAAGAATCAGAGAAAAAGAAAAATGTACATTTAGCTTTTTCTTCTGATCCTTTGTTTACTGCAATTTTGGGATTTTTAGGGTTCTATCTCTTCTTCGTCATAAGAACTTTATATTTTACCTACAATTTCAGATGTGATAGACATTAAGAATTGTTTGAATGGTAGTACAAATTTTGTGGAACTAATGTATATGAAGTTTTTGAATGAATTGATAGTAGCGTACATTAAGAATTTTAATTTTTCTATCATTTATAGTATATCTTTGTTAATTTTTATATAATTCGAATTGCATGCGCATCACGTGTGCAAGACCACTAGTAATTAATATCTATATCTATCTATCTATCTATCTCTCTCTCTCTCTCTCTCTCTCTCTATATATATATATATATATATATATATATATATATAGATATATATATATATAAATCAAGAGATATGTGAGCTGATAGTTTTAGAGAAAAAACTATAATTTAGATGGATACGGTTGCAATTAAATCAACATGAGGGTCATCAATGGGCTTTAGCATGATTCTTGTGCTAAAATGCCTAGCTTCTTCAAAGTAATCCTCAAAGAGGCATCTCAAAGCAAGCTTCCCAAATAGCAAGTTATATGATGACTCCAACATCCTGTATCACCACACAATGAGTCGGTTAAATCCACACTTAAACATCTCTCCATACTAAAAATAAAATGTAATAGCTTTACAGAAGCGAGCATATTTGGAAGCCAGAAACAACTAAAATTGACAAATGTAATCATGCTAATCATGCTGAGCACTAAACCAATAAATGTCCATTATCAATCCATTAAATGCCTAATTAATTTTGGGTAGCAAATTAATATTTCTGCACACAAAATTGCTATTCAATGTGACGGGTCAGATATGCTAATTAAAATTGCTATTCAATGTGATGGGCCAGAAATGCTAATTTAGAGGGCTGAAGCCATTCCCAAATCTTGGTTCTAGATAATTGAGGTTCTTGTGAGTTTTGGCAGTGTACAAACACGAGTTTCGCATAATTGCAAAAAGTGGCTGCTCTCATATTTGGACCTGCATTCTCGTGCTTGGCAGCGTGAGCACCAACAAATTGGCCTTCCATTTCTTAAAACAGAACTAAAACTTTTTGAGGGAAGAAATTTGTGTTTTCATTTACAAACACTAGAAGAAATTGCACACGTAAGTGCGCAGAATTATTAGTGTTAACGGTTAAGTGAGAAAAAAACAGGGAAAGTAGATAATGTCGGATTTCTTTTTCCTTTTATTTTCTCTTGCAGTTAAAGGGATTAACATTTAAAAAATCATAAAAATATTACTTCTTATTGGGTAATTTTAGAAATCAAAAGTATGAGTGGGCTTCAATTTCGGGTTCACACCAAAAAAAGAAAGAAAGAAAAGTGTTTCGTTTTAATAGATAGATAGTGGGGGTGTGTGTGTGTGTGTGTGTGTGTGTGTGAATAGTTACGCACAAAGGATTACTTGCAATTATTAAAAGTAAAGACAAAATTAATGTGATCAAAAGAAAAGATAGCACTAACAACCATAATCAACAATTAAGCTCAAAACTAGAGTACCATAAAGTTCTTTACCATTTACCCTGCATGCATAATTGGAAGTGAATTTAAAACTTCAAAAAGAAAAGGGATTTGATATTGAGTTCGCGAACAACAAAATCTAAATCGAAAATAGCTGAAGTTAAAACTAAGAATTATCCAATCTACTACTCCTTCGTACACGACGAACATTCCCAAGGAGGATCTTAAACTCGTAATTGAATCACACAAACTGAATACACACACACACACATATATATACGCACATTACTTGTCTGTAAAATTGGAGGAAGGGTTGAGAGAAAACCTGGTGCGGGCAGCGAGAGGAGGGAAATCAAAGAGCGGTGGAACCAACACCATGAGCGGCGGAGGTTCAGTACTCGACGAGAACCAGTTCCCCATCTCCCTCTCTCTAATCTCTCTCTCGATTCTTTACCCTCTGTGTTTGACTCATTTAGAACAAAAAATGTCAGAGAAGAATTAATGGATTGGAAGCGAGAAATGATTTCTGGGAAACGAACAACTCCTGGACTGCGCGTCTCTCTCGACCTTAACCGACTGTTTCAGCTTTCGAAAACGAAGGCCCTGTTTGGAATAATTGCTTATTTAATTTTATTTAATTTTATTTTTAGTTATTTTTTATTAGGCAGTCAAATAATTATATTTTTTATATTTTTTTAACTATTCTTATTGAGATGAGTTAAAAAAATATTAAACTAAAAAAAATTAAAAATAAATAAAAATAAATTAATAAATTAAATTTTATATTATTTATTTTCGTTTTAAATAAATTTTGGGGTGTTTTGTCAACCTTCTCAATAGTTTTTAATTTTTTACAAATAATTTTAATTATAAATTATAATTTCTTTTAAATATTGACAACTTTTATCATAAATTTTAATTATTTTTTATTTTATTTAAGTTACAAGTTATAATTTTTATTAAATATTTATAATTTTTATTACAAATTACAATTTATAAGTTACTAGTTTCAGCAAAAGTAATGCTAGAAGTACAACTGAAGTGTACAACTCCAACCACAACTGCTGAGTTGGTGCTACTTTAATTGTGTGTTTTTTTTATAAAAAAATAATGCACAACTAAACAATTATGACTGAAATTGTACACTTCGAGTGTACCTCTAGCATTGTCTTTTCAGCAATTTCAACTATCCTCTTTATTTATCTTTTTATAATAAAAAAATTTTATTTTTGGATTCATCTCATCAAAATAATTCAAAAAAATAAAAATATTTAGTTAAAAAATAAAAAAATATTCAAAAAATAAAAATAAACAAGATTCTTAACATTTACCCCCAAACAGGGCCAAAATGTAAGTGACGTGTCCGTCCCCGAAATATCCGGCAGCAGCATATCGTTCATTTCCGTTTTCAATAATTCTTAAATTTTTTTAATTAATTATTTTATTTTTAAATTTTCTCGACAAGTTAAAAATGGAAAATGATCATAATTTTTTTAAAAAGGCAGATTCTTTTTAATCTTTTTAAGTTAAATCAATTTAATTTTAAAATTTGCTTTATTAAGGGCATCTAGATAAATAAAATAATAATTTTAACAAATGAAAAAAATACCATATGCTTAAGTTTCGTTATAAACCCAAACTCATTTCATAAAGGCTTCATTTGCTATCAAGGTTAAAAATCAGATTTTTTTACTTTTGACACTTTTAATCCAATTGAGTAAAAAAAATATTTGATTAAAAAGTAATATTAAACTCTCGTGCAAAAATAGAAAATTATGATTTAATAGTTATTATTTTTTTATTTTAAATAAAAAATTAAAAATATAATTTTATATCAAAAGCAAACGAGGTCAAAACATGTATTAAAAAAACACTCCATTCATCTAAGGCAATAAAAACACGTTAGAAATCTCAAATTTGTAAATTAAAATTTGCAAAATATATATATATGTATGTGTATATGTATGTATTACATTCGAACCGTCCCAATTTAAGTTGTAGACATAGATCCCGTTTTGGTGGATCTTGTTTATTTATTTATTAAGTTATTTGTTTATTAATAAATAAGATAAATTTCATTTAAATTAATTCGTTTACGTGACACCTGACTTATTTACTTATTTGTTTATAAGTCAATTATTTAAACGAGTTTATTTATTTATTTACTTATAAGTCAATTTATAAGCAAGTTTATTTGCCTTATAAATCAACTTATTTGCTTATTTGGCTACGCAAATGAGCTTATTTACTTATTTATTTAATTTTTTTTTTAATTTATTTGATTATTCAAACAGCGTGTCTTATTTTTTAACTTATAAACTAATAAATAAGTAAATAAGATCACCCAAACGGGCCATTTTTTTAAAAACTGATAATCGAATTATTTTGAAAAATTCCCAACTTATAAGAGCTGACGAATCATAGAGTTTCTTAATCGACTTAAGATGGTGCGCTTTCGATTCAGATCGAATTGATTTACCGGTGGAGACGGTGGCAGGTTTTTTCAATACATCCGCATTTGTATGTTGCCACCCAATTATATATGAATTTATTTTATTCCGATAACAAATGAAGTGAGGATAATATTTGCTTTTTTTATCTTATTTTTTTTATTTCTGTTTTTAATTATATAAAATAAATATTTTTAAAATATAAATACAGGTAGAATATTTATATTTTAAAAATATAATAAATCTAAAACTTAAAAATAATATATTTATCTCTTTTTTTTTTTATTCTTACCTTTTGTATTTTTAGTTTTATTGACTGATCGAATAAATATTTTCTAACTATGAATACATTTATAAAATTTATATTTAAAAAATACAATAAACCTAAAATGTAAAAATAATATATTTATCTCTCTCTCTTTTTTTTTTAAATTTCTATTCTTACATTTTTTTGTATTTTTGTTTCCGTGTACCCTTGATATGTTCACTGATTGTATAAAAACTGGTATCTTCCCTAGTTCTGTGATATGTTCACTGAATCTATCATAAAAAAACTGGTGTCTTTCCTATAGCTACAAAATAGGATCTGACCTCCGTTTTTAGAAACCTGGCGTAATACTAATAGGTATTACCCGATTGAACCGGCGACTTGTGGTGCTCGGCGCTGCATCTCAAAACTTGCTTTTCGGATCGACCATCAACAACTTAATTTGCGCTCACTTGTTTATGTACACACACACTTATATATATATGGTTGAGTAAGCAACTGAAATCGCCATGCGCGGCTTTTTCTCTGTTTGAATTGAGGGAGAGAGATCAGAGGTTGCTGCGAGGCAACCCCTGGACTCTAGAATGGCAACTTGGGCACTCGGGATGATGTTTTTCGTTGTGTTGGTGGGTGGCGCCGCCGCAGGCCACGGCGGTGGTCCGGAGAGTTGTGGGTTTCCGGCCATATACACCTTCGGAGACAACAATTCAGACACCGGGCAACACCAGGCGATGTTCGCTGATTTGGATTTACCCAACGGCCGGACTTTCTTCGGCGAGTCGTCGGGGAGACTTTGCGACGGCCGTCTGATCATAGATTTCATGGGTAATGCAAACTGCTTTTCTTTCACTTTTACGGTGCCGGTCGAAATATAGAAATAATTATTTGAGGACCTGTTTGGGTTCTCTCTTTTTAATGGCTTTTAGTTTAAAAGTCAATCTTGTTTTCTTTTAAAAAAAATATTTTCTTAAAAAAAACATTCTAATTTTAAATAATTTAAATTTTATATTCTTGTAGGAAAATGATAGTACTACCATTAGTAAATAAATTAATTGATTCTCCAAAAATAAGAAAATTAAAAAATATCCCTTCGTAAAAAAATCAATTATATTTCCAAAAAGTAGAAAAATTATCTCACGGCTCTAAAGTAAAAAGAGAGCGAGAGAGAGAGAGAGCATATTTAATATTTTAATTTAAAGTGCAAAAAAGATTCTGAACAATTTGAAAAGTCATATTATCCTAAATAATTTTTTTTAAAGTTAAACCTCTACAAAATTTGTCTTTTTAGGCATTCCAAGGAGCTTCTAACTTGTGGGGAAAATAATGTGAAAATTGGGATAACTCTCATTTTAAGAAGATAATTGGGGATTAATTTTGATAGAAAGTATTATATTTTATAAAAAAATTTAAAATTATAAAAAAGAATTATTATACTCTTTATCAATTCTAATTGAAATTATATGGTAAAAAAAAGCATTTTGACTTTCAAGAATTCTATTTTGAAATACTTGATTATAGTTACTTTTTGAAATGACTGTTTTTATTTTTTATAGAAAACTTATCTCTTGCAATTGTAAATGTGTATAATTTTCAGCTAGGTTAACTTACATGATTCTTGGTTAATCTACATGATCCTTGGTTCTTTAAAGATACAATTTTGTCTCGTTTTTGTTGCATCATTTTTTACATTTTTTTGTTTAAAATGATACAATATTGTCTCATTTTTATTATATCATTTTCTGCATCTTTTGGGTTCAAAATAATACAACATAGTCTCATTTTTGTTGTATAATTTTTTGGGCATTCTTCGACGTTCAATGCATTATATCAAAAGAGTAAAATGATACAATATAGTTTCATTTTTGTTGTATCATTTTTTGCATCTTTTGGGTACAAAATAATACAACATAGTTTCATTTTTGTTGTATAATTTTTTAGGCATTCTTCAACATTCAATGTATTATATCCAATGAGTAAAATAATACAATATAGTTTTATTTTTGTTATATTATTTTTTGCATTTTTTGTGTTCAAAGTGGTACAATACCAGTGTATCAAGTGCAACACTACATCAAGTTTGTTATTTGATTTTCAAAGTTTTCATTTTGTTTGACTTTTCGTCTATTGCTCGATTTTTTTTTGATTTTTTGCACAGATTCGCAATGCAATATACCCATGATCGGGTTTGAATCAAATGGAAAAATTGAACATGATTTTTCAAAGCTGTTAGAAGAAAATGTTATGATAGGCACACGGTTGAGAACGAAGGTATTTTGGGAAGAAAATACCAAAAGACTTCTCATTAAGTTGTTTTATTTGTAGGATCTATAAGTATAATAAAATCTTATTTGGAACCTATTACCAAATTATCTAAAAATAATAACAAGTGAAAAAATATTTTTTTTAATTATTTGAATAAATATAAAAAAATCGTAATTTTCTTATTATCTTATTTAGTTACTTTACATTAAAAATAATATTATTTATTGATATAAATTTATATGGAGTGCAACTTGAATTTGTTTTTTTTTTCAAGGGTTGGTTTTGATATTATAAAATTTCCGTGTCTATTTAGTTTTTTTTTTAATTTCTTCATTTTTAAGAGATTCAAAAAGTAATTATTAAGAAAAGAAATTTTTTTATTTTGTTTTATTCCATTTCCCTCTATTTTAAAAAGGAGAGAGATTAGCTCAAATCACCAAATTCAAACTAACTCTTAATGCACAATAGCTACAATAATTTAACTATGGCCCCATTTGGGCTATTGTTTTTTTTGCATAGCCTGAAATTAAAAAATAAAAAAATTATTAAATACAAAAATAAATTTTATAAAATTTATTTTGTCGACTTATTTTTTAAATTTTTTTATGTTTTGATTAGAATGTTCTACTTTTTTACTTCTTAATAATAACCGTCTAAAAAATATAATAATTTGACTAAATAAAATAAATATATAAATAAATTATTATTTCAAAAGAAGCCTACCTATAGTGGCCTCAAATTCTGAAGTCCTACCTTTTATAATTTGCTAATTTTACTAATTTTTTGAAGGTGTTTTTTTAACTTTTTTAGTTCATCCTAATATTTATTGCTTATATTTTTTTAGCAATCTTTTTTCTTTTAAATATATATTTTTACTTTTCTAAATTTTTTCATTAAGATGAATTAAAAAGGTATTAATACTTACAAAAAGATAAAAAACGATTATTAAAATAAAAATAAGCAAGTTAGAATAGGGACTTTGTTATCCAAAATTAAGAAAATCTACTTTGGCCCCTCCTCCCCTTTATCAAAATTTCTGATTCTACCAATACTAGAGGGGGAATTAACACAAGTCATGTTTGAGGTTTAGTACAGAATTAGAAGAGATAAGAGAAATGAATAATACGTAGATTTTACATGTTTTTTAATACAATGAGATAATATATACACCAATATTATTTGTATGTTATTTAATTAAAATAAAATAAAATATTAAATAAGAATTAAATAATTATTTTTTTATTGTTGAATAAAGATAAAAGAATATTCAGAGAGTGGATAAATTATCTCAAGAGGAGATGAATTATTAATATCATAATTTTGTGATCGAAACACCATACATACATACGAATCAAAGAGTTAAATTTTGAAATTGTGGACCCAACATATTTTTTTAGACTATGCTTGGTTTGGCTTTTTAAGGACTTTTGAGTAGTATTTTTTTTATCTAATTATTTTACCTTTTTTGGTCAGTTGTGATGAAACGAATTTAAAATGTATGACAATTTTGACTAAAATTGAAAATATTTACTAAAGATAAAAAAAATTCTTATAAAAATTTTAAAGTGGTTCCTTTATTATATCTATTTTTTAAAAAATTTGTTTTAGGTATCTAATACCTTATAACAAGGAAAATCTAAAAAATATATCAATTTAAACTAATGTGAAAAAGATCACTTTCTATTTAATTACTTTGTTTAATTACCTTTTAAGAGTGAGTTCACACTTTATGCATGTGAAGTTGTAGGGTAGCATGTGCACGTAGGTCTAGTTTGGCTTCCAGCTTAAATTTGGGATTAAAGTGTTTTAGTTTAAAGTTTTAAAAAGTCAAAATATATGTTTGACATTTTTTTTGTATTTTTTGCTTATTGATTTTTATTATTTTTGCATCTTTGCATATTGACTTAAATTTTTTTTTTTGTTTTTTTTGCTTATTACAAAAAATACTCGTACATATTTTTAAAATATCATTACTTTGATCATATACATCCGACTTATATAAAAATTATATTTTGTAACTTTCTTGTCAAAAACTATCAAATAATATATATATTCAATATAAAATTATATAAAAATAAAAAACAATCATAACAAGTTCTTTTTAAAGCAAAAAGACTAGACTTGTACGTGGTTAGAACTAATACAGTACTAGATGTGCTCACATCATTTGGGATTAGGAATGACAATAGAGCGGAGCAGGAGCGGGGATTAGTTCTCCCATCTACGTCCCTTATTTGATTGGGACGAAAACAGAGAAAAATATCAGAGAAGTTGCGGGGAACGGAACGGGTACGATAATATTTCGGATTTAATTTTTAAAATTTAAAAGAGTAATATTAATAAAAGTTATAAATAATATAATAAATAAAAAATAATTATTGATGAATTAATATAACTAAATATACAAAATATAAAAATTAAAAATTAAAAATTAGAGATAAATATAATATTTTAATATTTTAAACTTATTATATTTATAAAATTATATTTTATACATATATTAATATTTAAAAATATTTATTTTATGTAATCGGAGGCGAAGCGGAGAGAGTAAATACCATTCCCACCCCGTTTGTTATCGGGGTAGAAAAAATCGTACAAAACGGGACACGAACAAGACGGGGTTAGAGCGGAGCGAAAAAAATTACAATCCTTATTTGGGATGCGGGATTGAAATCCACCTTACTTCTAGCATTTGAGTGAGTAATAGTGTTCTTACGCCTTGCCTTTGTCAGCATGTATAGATTTTCATCTCCCCAAAACAAATAATTTCTCGATTAACGCTTTATAGCCAAGTTATTAAATGAAAGAATATACATACACACACACCTAATTGTATTTAGGTTTTTTCATGTCTTAATTAATTTTTGGTTGTTTGTTGTATGCATGCAGTTGAGCACTTGGGATTTCCATTATTGAGTGCATATCTAAACTCGTATAAGACAGATTTTAGACATGGTGCTAATTTTGCACTGGGAGGTTCCTCCATTCGTATGGCACAAAGCTACAGTCATTTCAACCTTCTTCGCCAGGTCTTTCAATTCGCCCAATTCAAGTCGCGCACCACCACCCTCTACAATCAACTAGGTGACAATGGTGAGCCTACCTTCTCTCTCTCTCTCTCTCTCTCTCTCTCTCACACACACACACACACACACATACACACACCTTTTTATATTTTTATTTTTATATTTCATGTCTCCATAATTGCCGAGATTGAGCATGAGCCCTACCTGAGATAATTGCTTATTTGTTTATTTTATTTAGTTTATTTTTATTTTTAATAATTTTTTTAATCGTTTAGTCAAAACTATTATACGTTTTGATTTTTTTCCTTGAAACGAGCTAAAAAAGTAATTTTTTAGGTCAAAATATAAAAATATTCTAAAAAGGTAAAAAAAAAAACCATGAGAGCGCATACCTTTACCTGCTCTTCAGTTAGACTTGTATAGGAAAAAACTATACTTAACCTGTCTTGAGGGTTTGACCTAACTCAACCCGAGCAGGGCAGGTTGTCATTTCTCTACTTAGGTTACAGCTGTTACCCTCATAATGGCTTGTTATGGATATCATACATTCATGTCTCTCGCATGTTCGTTTTGTCATGTCAAACTGTCCCCTTAGTCTCAGGTTATGTTTGGGGTAAAGTTAATCTTCGCTAACATTCTGATCTTAGGGTGACTTAACTGTCACTAGCACCTTAACAAAGGAGTCAATCCTAGGTAGGCGTATAATGAGTTCAAATAATCATATCCCAAATAATCATATTCGTTAGATAGTGAGTTCTGCTAACGAGGCATTTAGACATGTGTTGCTTGGCACATATAATCAAGTTACCTATTTCAAGTTCTAGCGCCGCCCAACATCGAGCACGATCAACAAGGTGTCAAGCTTGGGCCCCATAGCTGAGGTGGAGCTTTCTAGGATAAGCTTAGGTGCTGAATGGGAAAATCGATAATACCGAGCTGTACTCTAGGAAGCACGAATAGATATACGGGATACAGATACGATATAATACGGATACAGCGATACGACAAAATTAAAAAAAAAAAATACATATACGGTTAGAATACGTTTGTAAAAAAATTATTTTTTATAGTTTGTAGTATTATATTATTTATAAAACTAAACTAAAAAGAAGAATTATTGATTTTATTCTTACTTTGAAACGTTCAATAACTATCAAATTCAAGAATAATTGAATAAATAATAAATAAAAAAAATATCATTAAGTATAAAAATATCTAGATGATAGTACAATCGTAACAATAAAATTAAAAAATCAATTAAATAAAAAAATAATTTTAAAAAAATTGAAACGTATCTAAAAAGTATCATATCCGTATCTAAAACGTATTATGTACGTATTTTTTAGTATATCGTGCGTATCTCTTCGTATTCCAAGCGTATCTAAAACGTATCTAAAATTAAAAAAATAAAAATTTATTTTTAATACTTCTTAAGCGTATTCGATATGTATTTTTACGTATCAAGCGAGTATCGATATTTGATACGTATTCGATGTGTGTACGGTACCATTTTCGAAGTATTCGTGCTTCATAAACTGTACCTTTTCTCTCCACGCATATGCTAGCTAAGCTTGATCAATATCCGACCTCCTCACAAATTAAAAACTCAAATTCAATTTATCATAGTTTGCGAAAACAAAGATAGCCAAAGTACTAATTTTTGATTTTTTGAGAAAGCAAAAATATATAACACGAATGCACTGACCATGTAAATAATGCTAACGAGTTAAGGTTAACAGTGTTTTTGCTATATGTGCATCCACTTAATACAAATTCAGATATAACTTTTTTATATGGAGTAAATCCTACACAATTGTGAGAGATATGCGTTAAATTTAGTATTCTGTATGAAAATCTTTGCATCTCATATTTTTCTACGATTAATACGGTGATGCTCAGAAAAGAACCAAACATCGAAAAACATCCTCCCGAGGCCCGAGGACTTCTCAAAGGCTTTGTTCATAATCGACGTTGGGCAGAACGATTTCGCCTTCGATTTTCAGAATTCCTCGGCGGAGGAAGCCCGAAAAGCCATCCCCGCCGTCGTAACAGGCTTCCCCGAAGCAATATACGTAAGTACCCTTCATTTTTTGTTTTGTTTTTGAGAATCTTATCAACTATCATCGCCAGGATTAAAGATTTAAAGGCTTCAACTGGTAATTCGGTTTTCAACTGAGATTTTTTTATTTGTTATGCTTTAAGTTTATTTTTTTTTTAAACAAAAAAAAACTTGTTCGATTACTCATAATTTCAGGTCATTTTGGCTTTAAAAGATCTTATATTAATATTGACTTGATGTTTATTAAACGAGTGAGTTATTAATTTAATCAATTGAATAGCTAAATAATTTAATTATAATAAATTAACACTCTTATGTCAAACGACGTAAAAAAAAACAGATAAAATTAATTGATGTGACAAAATGTGAGTTAGTCTTTAATTATCACGTTAATTAATTATATTTTTAACTATGTTTGATGTCATAAAGTTAATTGATGAAAGTATAATTATTTAGATACCTAATTGATAAAATTAAATGTTTAAGTATTTAATAAACATTGAACTAATAATTAATATTTTTAAATTTTAAAATACTTATAGTTTTCAGTATAAAGCTAAAAACAAAAAACTGCAAAACTACCAACCAAACACTTGATATTTTTTGCTTTTTATATTTTTTAACTTTAATCAAGAAGTGGAAAAGGTTGAATTTAAGCTCATGTTTGGGATAATGACTTATTTACTTATTTTTTTAATAAATTTTTCATCTTTTGATCAAACTTTGATATTTTCTTGTCGAGGCGAGCCAAAAATATAATATTCTTTGATCGAAATATTTAAAAAATCAGAAAAAATCAAAATAAGTCAATAATCAAATTATATACGGCTTATTTTTGTTTTTAGAAAGCTATTTCATATTTGTTTACTTTTCTTTACTTTTTCAGTTTTTCTTACCGAAACGGTTTGAAAATTTTTTTAAAAAAAACTCTAATCAAGATAAACAAAAAAAATTCAAAAAAAGATAAAATTAAACAAAATTCTCCTAATTTAACATAAATAGATAAATTTATTTTAAAAAATGAAAAAAAAAGAAGTGGAATTTAAGTCATTTTAACAGAGCACTTTGATATATTATTGGCTGGTCCTTCTTGTTTCAGTTTTTATATACACGGTATGGAGCAAAGTACTTCTGGATACACAACGTGGGTCCGGTCGGATGCTTGCCGTACAATGTGAGGTCCTGCCAGAAGAAAGGACCCGGATGCCCCATGGACCCGAACGGGTGCGTCAAGGATCAGAATGAGGTCATTCAGGAGTTCAACAAACAGTTGAAGGCCAAAGTTTCGGAGCTCCGGGCAACATACCCGAACGCAACGTTCACATACGTCGACGTTTATTCGGCTAAGTATAATCTGATTAGCAATGCCAAGAACCTCGGTAAGCTAACTACTGTTACACTTAGGTCTCGTTTGGCCCCGAATTAAAATTAAGTACAATCTGATTAGCAATGCCTTGCTCTTTACAAAAGTCATAAAAGTAGCTTTTTCGTCTAATATCGATTTTTTTTCATATTTTTACAAATCAATTATTTGAAATTCTTTTTAGGCTTTTTGCTAATTATATTTTTCTTTTAAAAGGTCGGTTTATCTTCTTTTTTTTTGAGTATGACCAAATGAGCTCTTCCCTAAGTAGGTTCGGCAAATAAGTCATAGGCACATCGAGGCCTCATAGCTAAGATCGAAGGAAACTCTAGACAAGTCAATAAAGCTGCAAAATTTGAGATAGCATTGTTAGTCAATTTTTTTAAAAAAATACAAGAGCCGTATTATAACAAACTAGATAAATTATTTCAGGATAAAATACAAATTATAAGTTACAAATTAAAAGCTGAATCAAACACCAAAATTTAATCAATTAATTACACAGTGCACAATTAATTTGTTTGGGATGTGTTGTATCAGGATTTGAAGACCCAATGAAGTTTTGCTGCGGTAGCTACGTTGACCAGTACGTACAATGCGGTCGTAAAACTTCCGACGGAATCATCACTGGTACCGCATGTAATGATCCGTCAAAGTACATTAGTTGGGATGGCATCCATTATACGGAGGCAACGAACTATCTAATTGCGAAACTTATCGTCAATGGCACTTTGTCTGACCCTCCACTTCCGCTCTCAGCTGCTTGTCAAAAAGCATGAACATATATTAATTTCATCACAATCCAAATCAGTCAATACCCACCAATATTTGATCAGTTGCCTATGTACAATCATTTGGATCTATTTATTAATCATTAATATATAAATAAATATTTGGTGGGTCTTTTACTAATGTTATGTCCTGGTCTATTATATGGTGTCTTTGTGAAATATCAACTTATTTTGGACCACCTGTAACTTTATCACTGAAATAATATGATTTTTAATTCTGCTATTATTCATCTCTATTTCCTTCGTATTGTCAGGTTTGCCCTAACTTTTGTTTTTTTTTTTTTTGTAACTTTTTTTTTCGTTCTTTAAGAAATAATTTTTTTAAAGTTCAAAAGTATGCCATTTGGGCAAAATTGAAATAAGTCACTAAAATGTCATCAAGTCATTTTTTCATCTTATTTAAACTTTTATAAATTTTTATCATCTCTTTTTTTTTACATATTTAAATATTCATGATCTGAAAATTCATAAAAGTATGCCCATTTGAACAAATTTTTCAAAGTTTTAAATTGCTTCTTTTGTTTTTTTCCCCACTAATGTTAGTCTAACCAAATAAAATAAAATAAGTAATTCAAAAGTGTAAAAAGTCAAAACCTTTTACACTTTCAAAAGTGGAAAAAAGAACATTTCT
>JAOTRH010016882.1:0-22534 GCA_034768845.1 Heliamphora exappendiculata | reverse complement strand
TTAATCTCTCTCTAAATAGTTCTCTAAATAGTTGTCAAACGCATCTATATATAGGACTATTAGTATAATAGTTTAATTTCAAATCCTAATCTCTCAACCAAACAAGGCTTAAGAATCAAGCAAGCCATTTGAGCAATGCTCAGCCCACATCACTTAAATCTTTACATGGTAGAAAACCAACCAAAAAAGTGATTTGACTCTACTAAATACATCAGTAGTTGAAGTTAAAACACCAACTGAACTTATTTTATGAGCTTTGAATAAATTGCTCACCGTAGTTAGAAATGGTCAATATATATTAAATTTGCATCAAGGTATTTCAAATGTCAGAAAAAAAAAATCTCGGAGAGATCTTAAAAAAAAATACTAGCAATAAAGAAAATATGAAAAAACATTAAAACTGAAGAGTTAGACGATATTTAACCAAATGATGATAAAGTAAATATAGAGAAGAAAAATATTTTAAAGGGTTGAACCACATTATTTTAGATTTCGCTCTCAAGAAAAAAAGAAAGCGTAATTGTCCTCAAATCTAAAACAAAATTCACTAAAAACTAAATGAATTTCTTAAAAACTAATCCTTCAAATTCGAATGTTCAATAAGAAAATCCAGAAAAAGAAGAACAGCTTAAGAGAGAGATTGATACAGCTTCTGGGAGTTGAACCCAGTATAAATTGTATAATGGAAATTCATAGCCAATTATTTGTGCTAGAGCAGATTTCAATGTTGAATTTTCCCAAATAAAAATCTATATATTATTATAAATAAATAATTACATTTTTGCCCCCCAGAGAGAGAGAGAGAGAGAGAGAGAGAGAGAGAGTAAACAAGAACAGAAAAAGGTGGGGAGACTGCCCTTGGAAGGGAAATTGTTACTGTAAAGAAACATGCATAGGCAAGTGAAGATCACATACAAGGAACTTAATATTAAGTTTTTATGCCATACCAAAATTCTTAAATGCACTGTGCTGTGCCGTTTAAGCTGTGGGATCAAGTTGAGTTTGAAAAGAGGATACCAAGTCGAGGTCAAACTGGCTTTCAATAAATTTACATTTGGGCAATCCTTATCTGCGAACTTGGACCTCCTCAGTTTGGATGAGTTTTAATTTATTTGATTCTCACGTAGGATCTAATCAAGACCTGAGAATATTCTTACCTTTTTTTTTTTTTTTACCAAGTTGATTGTCACATAGGATTCAAATTGGATTATGGTGGATTCTTACCTTCTTTTTTTTTTTTTAATCATTGGCTTATGTAAGTTAGAGTTTACTTTTTTTGGAAACTTAAAGAGCATATATATGTTGTAATTTCTTTTTGTTGAGGTGTAATTTTCTTATTATTTTTTTGGGCTCAACAAGTGTTTATGTTCAAATTCGTAGATGATGAGGGTGAATTTTTTATCCCATTCTTGAGAGATTCGCTACTTTTTTTTTATATATATAAAATTAATAGAACACCTCTTATTTGAGCTGTTGAGTAAGCATTTTAAAAAGGTTTAATTGTTATTTTTTCCCCTTTATAACTTTCTAACGTTGGTTGGAGCATATGCACAAAAAATATATATTTTTATGTAAGGTAAAGCCATTCAAATAAAAATGGTTCTTTTGATGCACAAAATATTTTAAAAAGAGCTATTTTGCCAAGAAGATGCGGGATTGAATAGAGGAGGTTGATTCTAATTAAGAATTGTTTATTATTTTTGAGAATTTTTTGAGATTGATTAGTTTCTATTGAGGTCAAATTCCGTTGAAAAGTGTCTTTAGGTACTAACTAAACCTAGTGTTCAATATGTCCTTATTTTTCTTTTAAGTTATAGAATTTAAAATAAAGTTTTGAATTGTTTTAGTTCTAGAGAATAGAAATAACTTTTTATTAAGTGTACCATAGTCATTTCATTAAGAAGTTTAATTACTTCAAAAATATACAATATATGGAGATCGAGTGAAAATTGCCTTTTCTAGCTCCAGCCAAAGTTTTGGTAGAAAGAGTACATATTTTAGTATTGCATTAGTAATTTATACATTATCTTCAGTTTCAAAACGGCAAAAATCCGCTAGCTATGGAATCTCTTGTTACTACTGAGTTCGACTCCGGCAGCGGAAATAACTTGTTTTTTGTTGCATTTTTTTAGAGAGAATTTATTATTGAGAAGTGGGTTTGGAAGAATTCAGCTTTTAACTTATCTTTGGTTTTTGTTTGTATTTATGCAAGGATTTGCATTGATTTTATTACTCAAAATTGATAAAATAATATGAATCGTAAAAAAAAACTACCTAATAAAAAGCTATACACGTATGAATTTTATTGCAAACGTCTGCGTACAATATTTTTAGAGCATGCTCGGGATGACTTGCTTTTTAGGGATTTATTTTTTAGAAATAAGAGGAAGAAGAAAAAGTTAAATTATTTGAGGTCGTTCTTGGATATTTTATTTTATGTCAAAATGTTTAATATGTTTTTTTTTTTTTTTAAGTTATACAATTGAGAATAATGTTTTGAATTGTTTTACTTCTAGAGAATAGAATTGATTTTTTATTGAGTGTTCAACAGTCATTTCATTAAAAAGTTTAATTAGTTGGAAAATATAGAACATATGGGGGTCATGTGAGACCCGATCCTATTTTAAATTATTTTTTATAATTAAATGTTCACATGATAGTTTATCTGTATGGTATTAATTTTAAACTTATATGTTTGTTATATATGCGTGGCCAGTGGGCCTAGTGGTTTTTTAATAAATTTTGTTAGATCCGCTTATGTGTGCCTGATAATTTTAATTCGGGAATATTTTTGGATTCTGATAATTTTTGAATATGAAAATTTTAAATTAATATTAAGTTGAAAATATTATATTAGTCCTAGGCAATCCAAGATGGGGGAATTGGGTTTTAAAAATAAAAATAATTATTTTAAAAACTTTTTTCAAAACTTTTTAATTTTTCAAACAAATATAGTAAGTATATATCAAGAAATAAAGTAAAGAAGAAACTAAAGAGGTTAGGAAGAGAGAAATTAAACCGAGCACCAAGATTTATAATAGTTCGGTTTCTTCCAAACCTACGTCCACTCCTTAAGACTCTCCTTGAGAATTTTCATTAAGATAGAATGCTTCAGGGGCGCTTCAAATCTTTTTACAGTCTCGAGAAGATCCTACAAAATAATTTCTATTTTTACTAATCTCTCTTGAGCTCTTCTTTAAAGAGTATCACTCACTCTTTTAAATGATCAATGGTGATTTACCATTTATTACAATAAATAATATAATCAAGAATTAACTATCTCACTTTCTTTACAAATGATAAGAAATAAATGCATACAAATATGTGAGAATCGGTTGGAGGAGTTAATGAACAGTAAATACTTTCTTGAAGATTTGTACTTTTGATTTAAGTAATAGAATAGTGTCCAGATCTTCTACGTTTCGAAAATTAACTCCTTATATAGCCATCTTAAGTAAATGACCGTTAGTGGGTTGGTGAAGGTAATTAATCCTCTGAAATCCAACCGTTGAAATTAGCGCGGAATTTAAAATCTGTCGCAAGGGTCGACTCAAAACCATTTTGTGTTGACTCAAAATATCTAGGACTTGATTCCTCAAGTGATTATGTTGACTCATTTCTTCAATGGTGTTGACACAAATTCTGCATCTTCCTCACCCACACGGTGGTGTCGACTCGTGGAGCTTTTGGTGTCGACTCAAGCATTACTTCAATTTTCTAGGAGAGACTTTTCGTGTCGACTCATATTGTCTTTGGTGTCGATTCTTTTTGTCTGGCAAGCTACTAGAATTTAGGTATCGACTCATTTTCATTTTGGTGTCAACTCATAAAGTTGCAATCAGCCTCAGTAGTTTTAGAATTAACTCATTTTGATATGCTACCGACTCAGAAAACTATAAATGGTCTCAGTTGTTTTAGATTCGACTCGAAGTCGTTTGGTGTCGACTCAAGTAGCTTGTTCCCGTAGCGAACCTTTGTGTCGACTCATAAACCTTTGGTGTTGACCTGCTTGAGTTGGAGTTGGAGTCGGAGTCGGGAATAATTTTTGAAGCTTTGGTGTCGACCAATTTAGCTTTGGTGTCGACTCATTTTACTCGAAGTCAGGAATCGAATGTATTACTTGGTGTTGACTCAAATGGTGATGGTGTCAAACCAACGTAGATTCCGGTCTACTACTAAAGGTGTCAACCCAAACTAGTTTGGTGTCGACTCAAATGAGTACCTGAAACGTCTTAGAAAACATGTTTAGGTGTCAACTCAAATTTCAATTATGTCGACACATTTGAGAGTTTCAAGCGTACTTAGCCTTTAGGTGTCGAATCAAATATCAATTTGTGTCGACTCAAAATGTTATTTGACAGAGCATTTAATGTCAACCCATTTGATGTAAAGAATCAGTACAAATGACTTAAGATGTCGACTCATTAGTCATGCAGTGTCAACACTTATATTTTTGAAAATATTAAAATATAATATTTTTAAATCAATTTAATTAAAAAAATAAATTATGAAATTCATCAAAATCTAATTAAAAGCCCTTGGGTTAACAATCTTTCCCTTTTTATGATTACAATATTTTCTAGAAAATATTTAAAAAGATTTTGGACAAAGGTTCTGCCCTTATCACCATACCTTAAATAAGAAAGCAATTAAAATGATAATGCATTCAAGAAAAGTGTAAAACACATGTTCAAGAGAATTTGCAAATTTAATTCAGAAGCATTCTGAATTCATTAAAAACTTGTACATCAATTCAAAGTGTTCAAAAGACTTAACAAGCATATGCATGTGCAATAATTTCATGTCCCAAACTTCAAACACATTTCATACATACGCAATAATTATATAAGTACTTGCAATGATAACAGTTGGCATTAAATTAAGATGTCAATCATATATATGACATATTAAGTGTTATCCAAAATCAACTAACAATTATAAAGAATTTAATGTTTTCACATCCACCACCACAAAAACATAAAATAGAAAAGAAAATGTTTTTAAATTACATCTTCTTCTTCAATCACAAAACAATATAAAAAAATTTCTTGTTTTTCTTATCTTCCTTCTCCATTGCTTCACTTTCTCGTTTTCTCTTTTCTCTTCTCCCCTTTCGAAATTATCAAAAAGAATCACGGCTCATCCATAAACTTCTTGAAAGATTTCTTGTCTTTTTGTTTTTGCTTTCTGGTAGGAGCCTTTTCTTTTGAGGAGGCGGCCTTCTCAACTTTGGACTCTTGCTCTGCCATGACTGCAAATGTGGCTAACAATGCCAAGCCTACCTCGCGCTTCAACCAAGTTTCTTTCTCTGCCTTCGTTTTTTTAGACTTAAACTGTTTAGCCCAAACTTCTTGAATCTATTAGAGATGTTCTTTAACCTTTCCAAAATTTTACTAGACAGCAAGGACGCCTCCTTCATCGTATTCCTTCCTTACTTGCTTAAGAATGACAATGTTGGCCTTCACAATGGATGCTACACTGTCATTCATAGTCTTTCTCATCGATATCCTAACATCATAAGCATTTTTAAGTTCCCTTCGCAGAGTATAGTTGGTTTTGTCGAGATGTTTAACCTTATCGGAGATGGAGGACACTTTGTAAGCGATGTAAAAAAGGTCTGCATCAACTTTCGCTTGAAAGGATGCCACAGAAGTAGTCAATCCCTTGACAAGGGAAACAAGCTCAGCAAACTCTAGAGAAGAGAGATCAACTGGTGGAGAAAATGTAGAGGCAAAAGAAGGAGGAGGAGGAGGAACAAAGGTGAAAGAGGGGCCTGGTACATTAGATCTGGTCTGGGGAGGAATAGGGGAACTAGTTTTAAAGGAAAGGAGTGACAAGATTTTCACCTTTAGTGGACCAAACACCATCGACCTTTGAAATCTGCATATGTTTCAAGGTGGACTGTCCATATAAGTCATGCTTTGAAAAAGGAATTCCCTTCTTAGTGGATATGTCAACACCAAAATGCCGAAACACACAAGTCAAAAACATGGCATCGGAAAGAGAGGAATTGGACTTAAAATGAGATTGAAGCATATCTAAAATAAACAGATAGCCAAGATCGAGTCTTTTCCTTCTAAGATGCACTATATAATGAAAATATGCATAAAAGTAGCATTACCAAATTTCCTAGATTAGGGCAAAAAAATGTGATTGACAAAATAATGTAAAATTCTCATTTCAGGTTTGAGGGAGTTAGCTTTAAGGGGTTTAGAAGGGTCAACCTCTTCAAGTTCAAATATTTACTTCATTGCCTCATGAAAAGAAAAACCATCAATGGTTCACTTCTTGTTATTGTAGGGAACAAATAATCTACCCACAGGGAGACCGAGGATCTCATTCAAAGTCTTAGAGGACAAAGAAATGCCCACACCATTCACCCAAGTGGTGATGGCATGACATTTGGGTCAGTGATTTTGAAATGGGCGTAGAAAAATTTGACAAGAACGGGGTAATGAGGTTCACGAATCTGGAGTAACTTCATCCAATCGAGATCGGAGAGCAACTTAGAAAATTTCATCTCTATTGAATCAAAAAATTGAAAATTAATAAAGTGACTGGGGATTATCTTTCGAGTCGCAAAAGAGGCGAAGTAGAGATTCTTGAACTCAGAATACTCGAACAGGAGTGTGGAATCCATTCCCATGTTCGTCGCTAGCATCGTCATCGCCGTGGTCTTTAATTTCTTCTTCTTTGTAGCCCTAGGGCTTAAAGGTCCTTCAGCCGGGTGTTTAAGCACTTTGCCCATTGTCTTTGGTTGCATTGACGGTGATAGAGAGATGGGAAGAGACGACGAAGGAGAGAGAAATCGACTATAGGGTTTGTCGGTGAGAAACGAAGAGTGAGGAGATGAAAAGACATTTTAAATGCGAACAGTTTTGAGCACGAATGAAAAAGAGAAAAAAACGTCCTACATATAGACTCTATGAATTGTGCGACACTAAATAAAATTGAGTCGACACTTTTCACACAATATTGGGGGTGTCCAAAGACAAAAATTGTGTCAACACTTTTTACCAGGGTGTCAACACCTTCGGCTCATTGAGTCAACACTCTTCTTGAACGAGTCGACTCAAATTTTATTGAGAGCAAGATATACGAATCAAGTTGACAATATATTGCTGGGGTTGACACTTTTAACAAAATGTGTTGATACTATATAGTTTTGAGTCAGTTCTTGCACATATGTGTCAACCCTCTTTATCATTGAGTTAACACTTTTCACACATCAAAATAAAGTATGAAAAATATTGAAATGCAATGAACAAGCATGGTTAGTATTGCAATTTAAGCATCAATTTAGAGCACATAGTATACCAAATTTTCTTTTGATATAATATAATCTTTCTTTATTTAAAGTTTGGTGAATATATCAGTAAGTTAGTAGTCGGTGCCTAGAAATTCAAGTTTTATGTTGCCTTTTTGAACATGACCTCTAATAAAGTGATGCCTAATCTCAATATGCTTTGTTCTTGAGTGTTGTATAGGGTTCTTAGATATGTTTATGGCACTAGTATTATCACATTTAATGGGAATATGATCTAAACTTATACTATAGTCTTCTAGTTGTTGTTTCATCCAAAGAACCTGTGCACAACGGCTACCAGCTGTAATATACTCAGTTTCAGCTGTAGATAAGGCTATTAAGTTTTGTTTCTTGCTGAATCATGATATTAAAGAGTATCATAGGAATTAACTGTTCCACTTGTACTCTTCCTATCAATTTTACAACCGACAAAGTCTACATCAAATAACCAAATAACTCAAAGGCTATTTCTCTATGATAGAATAATCTTAGGTTTTGTGTACCTAATAGGTATATGAAGATACGCTTAACAATAGTCACATATGATTCTTTAGAATTAGTTTAAAATCTAGCATACATGTATACACTAAACATGATATCAGGTCTATTAGCAGTTAAGTAAAGTAGAGATCCAATCATACCTCTATGTCGCTTTTTCTCTATTGCTTTACTATTTTCATCTTTATCAAGCTTTGTTGAAAAGGCACATTGGAGTTCCCATTGGTTTTACCTTTTGCATATCAAACCTCTTCAACAAATCTCTTGTGTACTTAGATTGGTTGATAAAAATTCCATCTTGTATTTGTTTGATTTGAAGTTCAAGGAAGTAATTGAGCTTTCCCATCATGCTCATTTTAAACTCTTTCGTATACACTTAACAAAGTCCTTGCAAAGAGTTTTATTAGTTGAGTCAAAGATAATGTTATCTATATATATTTGGACAACAAGTATATCTTTTCCTTGAGACTTGATAAAAAGAGTTGTATCAATTTTTTCTTTAAAAACTCATTTTCAATCAAGAATTTGCTAAATATTTCATACCAAGTTCTTGGTGCTTACTTCAAACCATAGAGAGTCTTGGAAAGTTTATAAACATAGTTTGAAAATTTAAAATTTTTAAAGCCAGGAGATTGTTTCATAAAAAACTTCCTTCGAAATAAACTATTTAAAGAGGTGCTCTTGATATCCATTTGATAAAATTAGAAATTTTTGAAACATGCAAAAGCAAGCAACATCTTAATAATTTCAATTCTAATCATAAGAGCAAAAGTTTCATCAAAATCGACGCTTTCTTCTTGATTGTAACCTTGAACTACCAATCGAGCTTTGTTTCTAAGAACTACTCCATCCTCATCTATTTTATTTTCTAAAACGCATTTTGTACCAATGATGGAGTGTTCCTTAGGTCTTGGGACTAAAGTTTAAATTTTATTTCTTTTAAGTTGGTTAAACTCTTCTTGCATAGCCAAGATCCAAAACTGATTCACAGTTTTCTCAAAATATTTTGATTTTGTCTGGAAAATGAATGCTAAATTACCGCAAATATTATGTAGAGAGGATCGAGTTTTAATATCTTAGGATGGATCACCAATGATCAAGTCTTTTGGATGACCATGAGCATACCTTTATTCTTTAGGCAAATCTGAATTTTCTTGATTTGAAGCACCAGCAGCCTGTTGGACTTCATTTTGCTGCAAGTTTGTAACTTCCTCATTATTTGGTTCTTCTTGGTCTTTGATAAAGATGTCCTCAACACTTTTTTTTATATCAATCAAGTTATCTTCATAAAATTACTTGGAAGAATCGATGTTGCTTCATCAAATACAATATGTATAGATTATTCAACAATTAGGGTCGTTTTGTTGAAAACACTATAAACTTTACTAGATGTGAAATAACCTAGGAAAATACTTTCATCAGAGTTTGCATTGAACTTGCTCAAAAGTTTTTTGTTGTTATTCAAAATAAAATATTTGCACCCAAAGGCACGGAAATAGCTGATATTAGGTTTTCTTCCATTTCATAGTTCATGTGAGATTTTCTTGAGAGAAGCTCAAATCATGGCTTTGTTCATGATATAACAAGCTGTGTTGACAGTCACGGCCCAAAAGTTTCTTGGTAAATTATTTTCACAGAGCATGATTTTAGTTATTTCTTCCAAAGTCCTATTCTTTCTCTTAACAACACTAGTGATTGCCATGAAAACTCTTAAATGGTTAAGTAGAAAACAAAAACCCAAGCTTTGATATCAATTGTTAGTCCTAGACAATCCAAGATATGGTGAATTGATTTTAAAAACAATAATAACCATTTTAAAAATTTTTTTCAAAATTTTTTAATTTCTCAAACAAATATAGTAAGTATATCAAGAAATAAAGTAATGAAAAATTAAAAAGGTTAGGGAGAGAGAAATTGAACCGAACACTAAGATTTATAGGGAAAGAGAAATTATGACTCCTCTTGAAAATTTTCACTAAGATAGAATGATTCACGGGCGCATTCAAAGCCTTTCACAGCCTCAAGAAGATCCTACAAAATAATTCTTATTTTTTCTAATCTCTCTTGAGTTCTTCTTTAAAAAGTATCACTCATTCTCTTAAAGGATCAGTGACTCATCATCTATTACAATAAATGATAGAATCAAGGATTAACTATTTCATTGTCTTTCCAAATGATAGGAAATAAATAAATACAAAGAGATGAGAATCGGCTGGAGGAGTTAATGAGCAGTAAATGCTTTCTTCGAAAATTAACTCTTTATGTAGCCATTTGAAGTAAATGATTGTTGGTGGATTGGTGGAGGTAATTAATGTTATGAAATTCAACCTTTAGAACCAGCACAAGATTTGAAATTTGTGGCAGGGGTCGACTCAAAACCATTTTGTGTCGACTCAAAATATCTAGGGTTTGTTTCTCAAGTGATTGTGTTGACTCATTTCTTCAGTGGTGTTGACACAAATTTTGAATCTTCCTCACCCACATGGTAGTGTCAACTTATGGAGCTTTTGGTGTCGAGTCAAGCATTACTTCAATTTTTCAGGAGAGACCTTTGGAGTTTACTCATATCGTCTTTGGTATCGACTCTTTTTGTCTGGAAAACTACTAGAATTTAGGTGTCGATTCATCTTCGTTTTGATGTTGACTCATAAAGTTGGAGTCTGCCTCGGTAGTTTTAGACTTAACACATTTTGATTTGGTGTCGACTCAGAAAACTACAGACAGTCTCAATTGTTTTAGAGTGGACTCGAAATCGTTTGGTGTCGAATCAAATAGCTTATTCTCGCAGGGAACGTTTGTGTCGACTCATAAACCTTTAGTGTCGACCCATTTGAGTTGGAGTCGGGAATAGTCTTTGAAGCTCTGGTGTAGACCCATTTAGTTCTGGTGTCGACTCATTTTACCCAAAGTTAAGAATTCGATGGATTACTTAGTGTTGACTCAAATGGCGTTGGTGTGGACTAAATGTGAATTCTGGCCCAATACTAAAGGTGTCAACCCAAATTAGTTTGGCGTTGACTCAAATGAGTACCTGAAACCTTTTAAACTAGCATGTTAATGTATCAACTCTAATTTCAATGGTGTCGACACACTTGAGAGTTTCAAGCGTAGTTAACCTTTAGATGTCGGCTCAAAATCAATTTGTGCCGACTTAAAATGTTCTTTGACAGAACACTTAGTGTCAACTTAGTTGATGCAAAAAGTCAGCACAAATAGCTTAAGGTGCCGAATCATTAGTCATGCAATGTCAACATTTACATTTTTAAAAATATTAAAATATAATATTTTTACATCAATTTAATTAAGGAAATAAATTATGAAATTCATCAAAATCTAATTAAAAAGTAATTGGGTTAACAATCTCCATTTTTTTAATGATTACAACATTTTTTAAAAAATATTTTTAAAAATTTTGAACAAGAGTTCTTTCCTTATAACCATACCTTAAACAAGAAAGCAATTACAACAATAAGGCATTCAACAACAGTGTAAAACACATGTTCAAGAGAATTTGCAAATCTAATTTAGAAGCATTCCGAATTCATTAAAAACTTGTGCATCAACTCAAAGTGTTCAAGAGACTTAACAAACATATACATGTGCAATAATTTCAAGTCTCAAGCATCAAACACATTTCATCCATGCACAGTAACCATATAAGTACTTGCAATGATATAATAGAGAACATGATGACAGTTGGCATGAAATTGAGACCTGTCATTCATATATTCAACCTATTAAGTGTTATTCAAAACCAACCAACAATTATAAAGAACTTAATATTTTCACATCCACCACCACAAAAACATAAAACAGAAAAGGAAATATTTCTAAATTACTTCTTTTTCAATCACAAAACAGTATAAAAAACTTCATATTTTTCTTATCTTCCTTCTCCTTTGCTCCACTTTCTCGTTTTCTCTTTTCTCTTCTCATCTTTTGGAATCATAAAAAAGAATTAAGGCTCATTCATAAACTTCTTGAAGGTTTTCTTGTCTTCTTGTTTTTGCTTCCTGGCATAAGCCTTTTCTTTTGAGGAGGCAGCCTTCTCATATTTGGACTCTTGCTCTACCATAGCTGTAAATATGGCTGTCAATGCCAAGTCTGCCTTGCGCTTCAACCGAGCTTGTTTCTCTGCCTTCGTTTTCTTAGGCTTAAACTGTTCATCCCAAGCTTCTTGAATCCATTGGAAATGATCTTCAACCTTCTTGAAATTTTGCTGGACAGCAAGGACGACTACTTCGTTGTATTCCTTCCTTACTTGCTTAAGAATGGCAAGGTTAGCCTTCACAATGGATGCTACACTATTATTCATAGTCTCGCTCATCGATATCCCAGTATCATAGCCATTTTCAACTTCCCTTCGCAGAGTACGGTTGGTTTTGTCAAGATGTTTAACCTTATCGGAGATGGAGAACACTTTGCAGCCAATGTCAAAAATGTCCGCATCAGCTTTCATGTGAAAGGATGCCATAGAAGTAGTTAATCCCTTGACAAGGGAGGCAAGCTCGGCAAACTCTAAAGAGGAGGGACCAACTGGTGGAGTAGATGCAGTGGCAACAGAAGGAGGAAGAGGATGAGGAGGAGGAGGAAGAGGAACAAAGGTGGAAGAGGGGCCTAGTACATCAGATCTGGTTTGGGGAGGAACAGGAGAACCAACATTGAAAGGAATAGGGGAATTGGCACGAGTAGAGGGAGGAAGAAGGGTCCTACTAGATGATGGTGGAGCAGGAGAAAAAGAGGTAAGATTTTCACGTTTAGTGAACCAAACACCATCAACCTTTGAAATATGCATATGTTTCAAGATAGACTGTCCATATAAGTCAATCTTCGAAAAGGAAATTTCCTTTTTAGTGGACAAGTTAACACCAAAATGCTAAAACACACGATAAAAGTGTGATATGGTCCACTAGAATTGGTGGATTTTTAAGACGATTTTTATTTTTAGGATTCTCATGTCAGACATCTTGTGTCCGTATCGAGACTCAACACCATGTCCATCTTAACAAAGATTATCTTCCATTGGGATTAGAAAGCCAATCATATGGCTAATAACACCCAAACAATTTCTAAAGGGTACTCAAGTATGCTTTGATGAAGCTTTGTTACATCTTGAATGGCCTTTCCAACGCACAAACAGTGGTCATGATTGTTGCAAGTCCTAAATTGGAGGTGTTAGGAATTCTTTTGTTTTTTTACGCGATTTCACCCTTACTCCCTTTCCCATTTTTTCCCCTGATGTGAAGAGAAAACTTGTCCTCAAATTCTGGTTGTATCATGCCTTGTTATGGTAGGAGAAAGGGTCTCTTGTTGTTAAGCTAAAATTTTAAGTCATGAAAAGCATAAGGATTATTTTCATAGGAAAAAAAGAAGTAGGCAAAGGGAGGCAGAAGATGCCTCGATAACACAAGGGGAAAAAGTTGGGGCTCCATATAAAGGGGGGTATCCTTATATCTATAAAAATCAGAGTCCAAAAACTTACATCTATTAAAAATTTTGATAATCAAAAATTGAGATAAAAACTTATTATATAGTTAAAAAAATTAAAAATTTTAACTACATGATCATTCATAAAAATACATTAAAAGTTTATACCTAAATTTTTAGATTTTTTTGATTAAAAATTTTACATTAAAAATTTTACGAGGTATAAAATTAGTTTTCACGGAACACTTTTCAACAATTAAACATCACGCTGCCACATTAAAGGGACAACTGCCCCTCATCCTTGCCAATAAATCGCCTCGCACCCCCATTTCAAACACAAACACCAAGCGCTGAGAATTGAAAAAAGCTTCGAGAAAAGTAAATAAAATTAGAATAAAGGAGAAATTGAAGATTAAAGCTTCAAACAGAAGCTCGGCAAACACCAAACATTAGAGGGAGGAAGAAGAAGGCGCGACACAATCGCGCACCACCCGCGCCACAAGCAGACCATCGACCTTCGACCTCCGTTCACCAGCGCCAGTACCACCCCCTCTCCGGCGACACATCAAGCCAACCGCCTCTCTCTCTCTCTCTCGGACACCACCACCACCTAATCACCCATATGTCCACCAGTGCTGGCACCACCCCCTCTCCAGCGACGCAAACCCAGCTAACCACCGATCTCTCTCTCTCTCAGACACCACCACCACCTAATCACCATGACGCCGCCACCACCACACAAGCACTCCAACACCATGTTTGAGAATTAGAACGCGATTACTAATCCCGTCCACGATCAACCAAGAATGTACAAACACAGAATAATAATAAAAAAAGAGAAAGAAAGGCAATCACACGATCACGATCACGCCCAAGTCCGAGTCCTATACCCTTAGGACCTATGCCTACCCCTTGGGAAAAAGTTCGACTTGGCTCGGCCCAGCCTAATTTTTTGCAAGAGCCTACAGGCTTCGGGCAGGGTTAGATCTGTCCGGACCACGGCCAGGCCCAAATTACACCGTTACAGTAAATTAACTTGTGTTATTAGTTTTTATAAATCAAATTTGGTCTTATAAAACAAAATATTTTTCTAAAAAAATATTTTACAGTTATTTTTATCATCCAAAAGTTAGCACAAAAGGACAATTATTTAACCGATTTCATTACATGATATTGTGGGGAAATTAGAAGATCCAATTATGGGTAAAAGCCACTGGACAAATCTCTCGCACTACGAAGTTTCAAAAAAATTCCATCTAATGCGTATTAGTACTATTTTTTTACAGCTGTAATTCAAGAAAATTATTTTTCCAATTACTAGTCACCTGTCTGAAAAATTATACAAAAAAATAAATCACCAAAAAAATAATGTGAAAAAAAAAGAAAATATAAGAGCATAAATTTTAGTTGCCAATTTAATTTGCAAAAAAAAATTAATAAAAATTAATTTTTAACTTTTCGTAACGCATAATCGTATACTTTTTTTACAAGATCTATTTAGTAAACAAACATCCTCCAAAGTAACTGTTACCGTGATATCTATATTTTTCTGCAGCCACTAAACACGTACGTTAAAAAAATAAAACAATTATATTTGATTCCTTTTCTTTTTCTTTTTTTCTCTATCAATGGAACGAACTCTACAGAAAAATAATTCTAAACCTTATCCCGGAATACTAGCACACTTTCCATTAATAGCATTGTCTATTGCAGTGGTCATAGTTACATGATGTTATTAATACATTATACAAAAAATGGAAAATGCTTTGTGAGAGATTTTCAAAAATTATCGGTCAACAAAGTTTTTAGAGCCCAAATTGAGCTGAAATGATTTCATATCCGGTTAATTCTATATAACAAATAAAATATAAGATTTGACCACTTTAATTCATATTTAACATCACTTTCAGTCTCTAAATAGGGACATTATTAGTCAAAATACCACCATATTAGGTCATAACTAAGTCACATTATGGGCTTAATGAACTTTAGGTACCTAATAACAACCATTTTAAGTCTTAACAATTAACATTCAAAACGTTCTTAATTTTAGACTAAATAAAACCACTTTTTGGACATAACCAATACAAATTTATTCACAGATAAATTTAACACAAATAGATAAATTTATATATAATGCATGCAGATAAATTTATTTGTCGTTCATTTCTAACATTGACAAATGTTATACAGATAAATTTATCTGTTAAATCAAATAAATACAAGTGTTAGACACATAAATTTATCTGTTAAATCAAATAAATACAAGTGTTAGACACATAAATTTATCTGTTCTTTCAAACAAATATAAATCATCTGTTTCGTAAAACAAACAATTTGCTAAATAGATAAATTTAGCTATTCCTTTCTAGTATTGACAAATGTTAGACAGATAAATTTATCTATTAACTCAAATAAGCACAAGTCCTAGATAGATAAATTTATCTGTTCCTTCAAACACATATAAGTTTTAGACAGATAAATTTATCTGTTTCGTGAAACAAACATAATTTGCTAAATAGATAAATTTATCTGTTTAGTGAAACAAGCACAATTTGACAAATAAATTTATCTGTATGTTTATTTATGCAAAATAAATAAATTTATCTGTGTACTTTATACGTGTTTTAAAAATGTATAATATTTTTTATACAGAAAAATTTATCTGTACACTTATTTATACAAGACAGATGAATTTATCTGTGTGCTTTATACATATTTTAAAAAATACACAGATAAATATATCTATTCTAAAATTCAACTGGACCTCAAGCGTTAAATCTTGACCTCGCGCGTTAAAAATTCTTATGGTGGATAAAAAACAAAACCGACGCTACTTTAAGAACCTAAAACAAATTTTCCAAAAAAAAAAAAAATGAATAATTTGTTGATTCATGTTTGTTTTACATTTATTCAGATTCGTAGTTACTTACCCAGATTCATGTATTGCATCTTCCTATGCAAAATCTCTCATTGCTATGCATAAATTTGGAGAAAAAAGATATCAAACACACGTACCACTCAATTGAATTAAATCTACGGAGAATTGAACTTGAAACTGAAAGTCAATTGAAATTTGAAGCAGGCAGACTTACTGAGATAAAAAGTGAATCAATTTATCAATAGCACTGAAACAAGAAGAGGGCAAGTGGTGATTGAGTGAGTTGCAAGGAGTGTTGACGACAGTAAAGAGAAAGGACAAAATTATTTAAGAAAGAAGAAAAAATTACAAATTAAAGGAGAAAAATTATAATTTCGACAGGCAAAGTTTAAAATTAATAAAAATGTAAAGAATTAATAAAAAGTTGTAAAATTTCAGCAAGAGCATTGGTTCCCTCTGGCCCCTTACTAGCTCCGCTCATGCTTTAAAGCATTTTTTGGCATGCTCAACAGAATTGTTTCTTTTCATAACCACAATCAATTTGTGTCAAAACGAAAAACACTTCAACACTAAATAAAAAACATTCTAGCTTGGTCATCAATTTGAACACATTATGTATAATAATTTGGAAATAACAACCAAAGTCCCAGCTAGCCTCTTCCACAGTTAGGGCATACATACCAAGATTTCAACATCAAAGCAAATTCTACAGCTAGAATTGTCTTTTTAAGTACAATGCAAAGTTTGCAAACCTTTATTTGCTGAGAGGTTAAAATGAATTCATACACATATTGCAGTTTTGATCTAATGTCCAGTACACAAATTGAGAGAGCAGAGGCACGCGGAAGCTCGAATGATATTTAACATTAGATGCGATTGCAGAAGGCTACAGTAGCATCTGCAATGAAAAAGGGAAAGAAGAACACAATTAGAACATCACAAAACAGAGAGAATTTTAGATCTTACTCATTCAGTAAAATTATTCAATAAAGGGATAGAAGATTTTAACCACTTGGAGGGACTGAGCTTTTATCTATGCATAGAACCGTTTCTTGATCCAGCTCTTGTCCTTTTTCCAAAATAAATAATAGTTGGGTTGCATTATTGACAAGGAAAGGGAGCTCCATGATTTAAGAAAGTACAAGGGATGCTATTTAGTAGCTGAAACTTTATTTCAATGAATTTCTTTGAGATCAACAAATAAAAATAAATAAATAAAAAAACAAAAGAACTTCGTTGTACGTCGTTTTTTTTCTTTCTAAATCCATTTCACTTATTTTTTCTTGTATTGGATAAGAAGCTACGACACTTCTACACTGGTGGCGTGTCCGGGTCAAACCACGTACTCGTCATGTTCCCCGACATGTGTATAACACGCATCCTAACATGTCATTATTATTATTATTATTATTTATTTATTTATTTATTTTCCTATGAACTAGAAACGTTTTGGACACTTGGGGATGCACATGTTCGTATGCTATTCATAGATGAAATAAATTTATCCATGACACAAACAACAATTAAGAACAGTGTAGATTTATACAATTAATCACTCGTACTTTAGACTCATTAAAATTTATGAATTGTGTCAGATGATGTGTGGATTGATGGAACAATTTCTTAACTTATGTATGGTTTGCTTATCATTCAATATGGGAATCAATTGTTATGTAATTGATAAATTAGTGTTTATCTATTTGTCTTCGAAATGTGTTGTTATTAGATAATTAATTAGTGGTCTGTTGTATTTTCAAATACCTTGGAATTACAATATCATAAGTACATAAAATATACACTTTTTAGTGTGTTCCCAGCATGTCATGTTCCAAAATTTTTGAAAATTGTTGTGTTAGCGCATCAGTGCCATGAATCATGACACGTGCCCCCATACATTCTTCTTTGGAACGATTGCAGTACTATCACTTAAAATATCAGAAAATATGTGCAAGCAATACAAGAGTAAGAAATGCAGGTTCTTGTAGTAAGGATTTAAAGCACAAAGCAGGTCAATTGAATAAATACAAATGGAACCTTGGCGAAGTTGGACAAGAAGTCAACAATCAATTAACACCAAAAAAAGGCAAATAGCTGGGAAGGCGGATAATCCACCGGGCCAAATACATAGAGTTCGGTCAAGCAATTTCATTGATGACTGACCAACGACACAAAACATCCAAAAATGAAATGACTTATTCAGAGAATAACACAATGATAGCAGAATGACACAGCTTTCTCTATTCCCTGACTATCATTAATGATAATAAGCAAAATTCTTTAATATCAATTCATTCCATTGGCGAAATCGCAATATTCAAAATGAAATCTGCAATAATTAATTTAAAAAAGGTTTGTGATCTTCAAAAAATGAAATCAGCAATAATTACTTAAAATAAGGTTCGCGATCTTGTCGCCTCCCCTCGACAACTGTACTTCATACAGGGCTTATGATAGAACATGAATCACATGCATTGCAGGAAATATTCAACCATTAATACAAAGGTCATCAATAGCAAGAAAATTGAGCTCATCATACTTGTGTTAAAAGCAAGAAGCATTGCATATATTCAGGAAAATGAAACAGAAAAAAGAAAAAAGAAAAAAGAAAAAAACTAAGACTATCATCAAACCGAAGATCAAATTAAATATCAAGTTTCATACATGATAACAATTGAAAAGGTGACTAAAATTACCAGAAGTGAGTGGTTCAAATAGACTTACACACTCAAGCAGTTCTTGTTTCTTCCACTAGCACTCAGTAAGCAAAACAAAAAGTTCATCATCAGTTATTGCTCCGATCTCCATAGCCCTTTCGAGCACACTTAGGCCTCCACCATCTCTAATTGATGCGTGTGCACCTCTGAATAGAATCCATGTTAGGGCATGAGCCACATGATAAAAACCTTTAACATGGAGAGGAACGGGACTACTCATGCAGCCCTAGGTTTATAAGATAAGCACCAAAATATTATAGTAGAGAATTCTATAAATATAGGGAATTAGGGATCAAACACCCAAATTCCAACAAATAGAACTTCCAAACAATGGTCACACAAGACAACAAACAACCATGTAACATGCAAAATATGTAAAATAAAAATCACTTAATAAAAGTTAACCACAAAGGTGCTAGTGTATCAACCCGCCACTAAACTAATTAATTATCAAAACAGCAATTGAGCAGGTACTGTGAACAAATGGTCGCAAGGTTAGGACTGAGGAAGCCTGTGTTTTTGTTCCCTTGATCTGTATACTAAGCAGAAACTACAGACTGAAGATTCAATTCTAGTGCTTTTAATCCTTCCCAAGGACTAAGGCGATGGAAGGAAAAAGAAAATGAGATATCACAGAAAGAATCTTTTCCACAAGAAACATGGAACAAGCCTTCACAAGCAGCAGCATTCAACTACCATTCATCATGATCATGGAAAAGATGCAATCTTGGTTATTTATAGACCAATCCACAATGCAATCTAAGTTTCCTCTTGCTCACTTATCATGACACCATAGCTCCACTTGTCGTGTCACTTAAGTGGTCCTGTGACTAGCATGTGACCATGAAGTGGATCTCAACAATCCTCACATCATAAAGCTAGAAAATAGAACCATAAAAATTAATCCCAAAATGAACGGAAAATAAATAGAGCAAAATAAAACGATAAACTAACTCGCATGCTAAATTAACCTACTAGCTTCCCTAAATCAATTAGGAACACTTAAAAAATCCTATAAATAGCATACTTCTTGCCCCATTATATTTTTTACAGACAAACTCTCAATTTTTCCTTATTCTTTTCCTTTCTTTTTATTTATTTAATTATTATTATTATTATTTTTTTTGTGGGGTGGGGGGTTGGAGGTGGTTTGCAATGGGGAATGCTAATAGTTCTTTCCAATGTTCCATTAAACTGGATTGAACTTCTCTGGTGCAGAGAAACTATGAGATAGCAAATATTTGCTTCATTTATTTATTTTTTGAATTGATCTGATTAATGCAAAAGGAATTCAAATTGAAAAAACCCATCCTTAAACAAGAGAATAGTTTGAACGGATGGAATTTCTTGAGAAGACTTCTCCTAGAAATTGGGTATGATGAGAGAGAAAATACCACATATCCTTACAAGTTTTACCAAGATCATTTGTAGAAACACTACAGAGAACAAAATCCAAAAATGTGATAGTTGTTCTTGAAAAATAAGTGTTTCATGTGACAATCCACAAACAAATACAGATGGCAAAGGACAACACTGTTCTCACCAAAAAGCCTTGTTTAAACATTAAAAGGAGATGAAGAAACAGACTACCAAGTGGCAGGTACTTTTCCCCTTAAGAAGATTCCACTCACGTGTTAAACCCAAGGTTTTGATTTACAAACTAAACTAAAAAGTAACCTGAAAATTTGACCCTTACACCACAACCAGTGCTGCACTAAAACGGTGTTAAAAGAACTATGGATACTGACGTCCAAAAGAATGCAATACCCAACAGTTTTCCAGCAGACTTTAGACAAGAAGAAAAAAACTAATTCTAAAGGCTCTAAAGTATATCAATTTACTAGCAATGATCAAATTGATAATATTACAAAGCTGTATTGGTTTAGCAGATGTTCCCAAAAAGTTATACATGGTGCTTTAGATAAAGGTATCAAATTGCATTTTTGTTGTTCACTAGGTCTGGAATTCTGTCATCAATCTTTTCCCAAGGATAATCTTATACAATCATAGTCAGTAGTCATCCTAAAACAATCATTGAGACTTTCACATATATACATATAGTTTTCCACATCTTAGTCTACTCAATCCAAACAAATTGTCACCCAAAAAGCAGGAGGAAAAAAATAGGATTATCTTACCGTCTTTTAAGTTTTGAATGTTTTCAGTGAGTATGATGGATATGATGAGATTCTCTTGATATGGGGAAATAGAAGATCAATTGTGTCTTTCACCAAGAAAATAGACTTCATGTTTCACATCAATGAGTCTTCGCTGCTAAAAGATATTACCTCTTAAGTAGAAACTTGGCCAATTGGTTGTTTCTTTTGGCAATGCAATGATGAAGTGGAGTTCTTCCATGGTAATCACACTTGTTTATATCCGCGCCAAATTGCAGCAACAGCTCAACCATCACTGGATTGCCACATTGACATGCAAGATGGAATAATGAACATCCTTGGAGACAATTTTCAGGCTTGCCAGAATCCTTAATTTTATGACAGGCCTCTGGATTGTGTTGTTTCCTTTGCACAGCATCAAAGCCTATCCTAGAGTCATCTTCATCACCTTGGTGACACAAATTGACACCAACAACATCATCATAAGTGGTCTTGATTATGTTCTCATCTAATTTCACAATAAGGCGATATACTTCACGCAAGTTATTCGTCTGAACAGCTTCCCAGATGCTAACGCCAGATGCAGTTTCCGCTTTATTGACTAGGAGTTTATCTGCATACTGGATATGGGCAATCAAAGTAAGGCCTCATTTAAACTTTACAGCCTATTTTGACTATACAGTGGAAGATTCCAAACAGTGATGGAAAAATATATTTAATACATTTGGTCAAGTAATTAGGACAGAGGTTATTTATGGGTTCTCAAAAGAAAAGAAAAAAGAAAAAGAGAAAACTACATAAATGACAGTTCCAATAATCTATGTAGAAGTAAGAGATGATGTTGCTAGTAATTTGACATACCAACAATTACATAACCTACAGAAGTGAAAAAAAAAAGAAAAAAGACAGGAAATATGTTACACACACAGAGGGGGGGTGGAGAGAGAGAAAAAAATTAAGAATAAGGCCAGGACACCCAAACAGCATCCATGGAAAAAAAAAAACCAAGTAATGAAGTTTTTTACACCACTTGCATCCAAAATTCATTGCTGTTGAACTAATTATACACTAAAAAGGGGACAATTTAAATGTGCGCACACAAATATTTAGTACACTCATTACACGCATTAAAGCACTTATATACAATGCATAAACACTTGTACATGTGAAGAACACTGGTGTACTCAGCAATGGTGTGTGCGCATTTAGAATCTTCCCTAAAAGATATGCTCAAGTGCAAAATTGTTCTTACTAATGATTTTAACACTGTGCAGGAGATGGTCTAAGGTCCATAAGGTATGCATCGAACATGCCACAATTTCTTCAGCAAAGAGTTGATGAATTTGCTGGGACACTGATTCTGCAGAGAAGTTCATATTGAACTCGAGAATTTTCTTCAAGCACTACCAAATGCCAAAAAGCTCATTGACAAACATGTTCTATCCTATGAAGCACGGAAACATGGGAATAGGTACCGTAGTCGTGTCAGACATGTCAGACACACGGACATGCCAGGGTGTCACGGGTTGCCCGTTGCAAGGCCAACACCGTGACGTCGTGTGGTGAAGGCCCACGACGTTGCCTAAGTCAT
>JAOTRH010016871.1:0-22535 GCA_034768845.1 Heliamphora exappendiculata | reverse complement strand
ATACCGTAGGAATGTTGGAGAGACGAAGCATCCGGAGAAGATGCTCAGCTCCAGGTCTCAAAGACGCATTTCCGAGATCGTCGTCGACGGCGGCCAACAGCACTGATCCGTCCAGTAGAATCCCCCCTACGCCGCCCATTCAATTTCGCTTACACAATACGCATACAATCCCCCTACACAATTATGAAACTCATTCCAGGTAAGAGAGATATCTCTGTGTCCCGCATCTAACACTCTTCTTTTTTATTTACTAAGGAATTGGCTTCACTCAATTCATTTTTTGTGTGAGGCCGCTAATAATTTTTATTCTCATTGTATAGAGGATTCATACAAAATTATTAAGTCGATCCAATATTATTAATTACATAATTTTTATTCTCACTGTTTGGATGATTTGTGCAAGATTATTAAGTTGATCCAATATTATTAATTGCATACTTAAACCACATCTGTTTCAAAAAAAATGAATGTTGCTATTCACTTACTTTTTATTTTGAAGACAAATAATTTATTTATGTATTTGTTAATATTTAATTAATTTAATTTTTTTCATGTATATCTATACAATGAGAACAATAAATGGTTTATGGTAGGTATGCCACAATCTTTTAAGAAAGACTGAGGTCGAGGCAAGCATACCGGAATAGGTTTGGTCTAGGCGGGCTAGAGTAAACTCGGCTTACAAAAATCGTTCGGGTGGTCTATACGAAAATTTTATTCAATCAACTACAATGAACAAAACCAACTTGTATAATTATCTCTACAAGTGCGCTACAAAATTGCGCTAAAAACCATTCCCAACAAGGCTCTTGAGATTTACCTAGATTTCAAAGATACTTAGCAACTATTATATAAGAGACATCGTCCAACTGGTCAAAGGTACGAAATTCATGTTAGGAAAAATGAAAATAGAACACAATTTGTTGTGTAAAGAAAAAACTAAAAACCAAGACTGTGACAGTTATTAAACTGCGAAAACGTAAATAAAATCTACTACAGTGAAATGATGACAAACAAAATGCAAAAACAGGAATATAACTGAAACTTGAAATACTGAATTTTAAGAACCTGCTATAGACAGTAAGGGTAGACCGAGACTCGTGTTTCACACTGATGAGGAGATATATAATTCGGCCCAGCAAGGCCTTGGTCCGCTGGGATGGGCCCATTAGGGAACACAACCAGTGTATTCGCTGATCAGTGGCAAACCCCACTCATTAGAGGATCTCAGACTGAGCAGTAAGCGTATCTGTTGATCAGTTAATAGATGATCATCTAGTTAAGTCGCCTAAGAGCGCGCGTATTCAACACCGCGTGTGGAATATCCCAAGAATCCTCAGAGATTCGGCGTAACAGCCTTCACATCGTCTAATGGCCACGTGTCCTCACCAGTATATAACGAGGCCCTAGACGGATAACGCAAGTACACTAATTCTCTCTCTCAATATCACTTTCTAATGGTTTTTATTTTCCTTGGGACTTACTCTACCAAAGAGTTAATTTGACCATCTGAGAGATTGTGCCGGAATCCTCACTGGCACTCCTTCTAACGGTTGTTTGTTTGTTTTAGGCCCTTAAAGTATTGAAAAGGTCCATTCTTAGATTGAACGCCGCCATTTGGCGGCATCTGCGGGAATGAGTTCAACTTCGACGAGTTGAGCGTTTTCTTTCTTTGGGGTGTTCTATCTATTGGATGGTTTAGACGCGAAGAGCAGAGTCGAGCACGATTGGATCCCAGTTGTGGGGTGCACGGCGGCTCCCCCAACCTAATCCCATGCAGCAACTGTTCTAGAACCTTACTGAAGGGATCTTCCAATTGGTCCAGCAGAATAGAGAACTCTTACAGCAGGTGAGGGAACATAGTGAGGTACTAGACCCTCCCAGACTGCCGCGGCAACGGGGGAGCCAGAGGAATAGTAGAGGGGCGATGACCGGGGTAAGTGTAGCTCGTGATCTACCACTTAGGGACGATAAAGCAGAGGATGTGGCGAGTTAAATCAACTTAGCAGGTCCCCCTCTCTTGGGCGTCGAGGCCTAGATACGGTTAAGGATGTAAGGGATAATTTTGATGTTTATATTGCTTGGAATGAGCAACTACGCGAAGTAAAGGTTTAGATCAATGAAATGAAGCAGACCATTTGGGCCAAAACCCCCTCTACCATGGATGATCTGATGCATAAAACGCGATCCCCATTTATCCCGGCGATCATGGCGACTCCCTTGCCACCCAAATTCAAAATGCCCCAGATTGACCTCTTTGATGGCACATCAGACCCTTTGGATCATCTAGATACTTATAAATCCACGATATATCTCCATACTATTCCGGAGAAGGTTATGTGTAGGGCATTCCCGACCACGTTAAGGGGTCCAGCCTGAATTTGGTTCTCTAAGCTGAGGCCGAATTCTATCGAATCGTTCCCTCAGCTAAGCAAGATGTTCGTAAGTCACTTCATCGGCGAGCAACGGCACCAAAAGCTCATAACCTCCCTGCTAAATGTCAAGCAAGTGAAGGAGGAGAGTCTTCGGGAGTATGTTAATCGTTTCAATCATGAGGGACTCCAAGTAGACGAAGTGGATGACAAAGTGGCCCTAGTAACCTTCATGGGGGGACTCCTATCGTCCCGTTTCCTCTTTTCCTTGTCCAAAACTTTCCCGAGAGATATGGCTGAGCTCATGATGATGGCTCAAAATTACATGAATGCAGAAGACGCGATAAACGCAAGGCGTTCAAATTCTCAGGAGTCACTGCCTAATGCGAAAAGGAGATTGAGAGAACCCGATCAGCGGGGGAGTAAGAAGACCGCTGACCAGCTCAAGGCTAGGATATTCGATCCGCCCACTAGGCGATCAGACAGTGCCTGGTACTGCCACTACACGACCCTAAATGCTCCCTGGAACAAGTCTTACTTTATATTAAGAGAGACCCGATTTTTCAGTGGCCTGGTAAGTTGAACCCCCCTTCCCCCCGACGAAGCGCTCCAAAACCAGATATTGTCATTTCCATAAGGATCATGGTCATGACACGGAAGATTGTCATGATTTGAAAGACCATATAGAAAAACTGATCAGTTTGGGAAAGCTCAATCGTTTTCAGCCTGAGAAACACCTTAGAAGAGAAAGGGAACCTTGTTAACCAGAGCAAGAAAGAGCTCCACGGCGTGACAAAGGACCAGATCCACCCCGTATAGAGATTAGGACAATCGCAGGGGGATTTGCGGGAGGTAGCACCTCCAACTCAGCCCGAAAAACATATGTCAAAAGATTACGAGATGATTCTCACCCTGCGCGAAGGCGCTTTCCTGGGGAGGAGCGAAGGAAGACAGATAAAATAGCCATCGTTTTTTCTGACCAGGACGCTCTGAATGTTCAACAACCTCACGATGACCCACTTGTCATCAACTTATTGATCAGCAATCATACCGTGCGAAGAGTCCTAGTGGATAATGGGAGCTTCGCTGATATTCTTTTTGTTAATGCATTTGATCAAATGAGGGTGGGGAGATACAAGCTCCAACCTATGCTCTCACCCTTGGTGGGCTTCGCTGGTGATGAAGTCTACCCACTCAGGTCTATCCAACTCCCTGTCACGATAGGGGAGGTAGAGAAAAGTGCTCGAAGCTGCTCACGTTCCTGGTTGTGGACACACCATCCTCTTATAATGTTATTATGGGTAGGTCAGCCCTCAATCAGTTCCAAGCGATAACCTCTACAGATCACCTCCTCGTCAAGTTCTTGGTAGACCAGAAGGTCAGCTATGCCAAGGGGGACCAAGCATTAGCAAGGGAGTGTTATGTCACCTCCCTTAAGGAGTATACTTCCTGGGAAGCTTTGAGCATTGAGAAGGTGAAGGTAAGAGAATAATAAGACCTACGGAGGGCAGAGCCAACAGAGGAATTGAGGGACGTACGTATAGACCTGAACTATCAGCTTCATACACTTAAGGTAGGGGCCTAATTGCCAGACCATCTAAGAACACCTCTAGAGAAATTTCTTTTCGCCAATAAAGATGTGTTCGCATGGTCCAACAGTGACATGCTAGGGATTAGCCCTGCAATTATGAACCACCGCCTGAACGTAGACCCAACCAAAAAGCCAGTAAGGTAGAAGCAGAGAGTATTTGCCAAACAACGGGAGGAAGCTATCCTTGAAGAGGTCAGCAAGCCAAAGGTCGCGGGCTTTATCAAGGAAACAATATACCCCAACTGGTTGACCAATGTGGTAATGGTCAAGAAACAGAACGACAAATGAAGGATGTGCATAGACTTCACTGATCTAAGCAAAGCTTGCCCTAAGAATAGTTATCCGCTTCCACGAATTGACCTCCTAGTAGATTTCAAGGCACGGTCTGAGCTCTTAAGCTTCATGGACGCATTTTCTGAGTATAACCAAATTCTTTTGAATGCCTCTGATCAAGAGAAGACGGCCTTCGTGACTTCGTAGGGGTTGAACTACTATAGGGTTATGCCTTTTAGCTTGAAGAATGTCAGGACTACATATTAACGGTTAGTTAATTCAATGTTCAAGGATCAAATTCGTAGAAATGTCAAAGTTTACGTAGACGACATGCTGATCAAGAGTAGGAAGGTTGATCAGCATCTAGACGACCTGGCAGAGGTCTTCACCGTCCTACGTAGGTATAGAATGAAGCTCAACCCAGCCAAATGTGCATTTGGCATCTCATCTGATAACTTTCTAGGTTTCCTGGTCAGCCAAAGAGGAATAAAGGCTAATCCTGATAAGATTAAGGTTATTTTGGAGATGCGATCCTCATCCACTACCAAAGAAGTGCAAAGACTGGCGGGAAGGGTAGCTGCTCTGAACCGTTTCGTTTCTAGAGTAACAGATAAATGCCTCCCTTTCTTCAAAGTTCTTCGCAAAACTTTTTCTTGGAACGAGGAGTGTGATGAGGCCTTCGAGGCGTTGAAATTGTATTTGACCATACATTCTTTGCTATCCAACCGAATCCCACACAAAGACCTATACTTGTATTTGGCTATTTCCAGTACTGCTGTGAGCTCGGCCCTGGTTAGGCTGGAGGATGATCAGCAACGACCGATTTACTATACGAGCAAAGCTTTCCAGGGTGTAGAGAATAGGTACCTGAGAGCAGAGAAGCTAGCTTTCGCACTTATGGTGCCAGCCAAGAGATTGAGGCCATATTTCCAAGCACACACAGTGATTATTCTCACTGACCAACCTCTAAAGAAGATACTTCAGAAGCTCAAGGCCTCATGCAGGCTCGTGCAATGGTCAATTGAGTTAGGACAATTCGACATTGAGTTTTGACCAAGATCGGCAATTAAAGGCCAGGCTCTGGTAGACTTTGTTGCTGAGTTTACCTGGGAAGGCATACCAGCACCCATAACTGATGCTGCTCGGAGAAGTAGTGAAGCAGTAGATCTGCTTGTCGGGATTGAATGGGAGAACATGGCGACAAATCAACACCTTGACCCTCAGCGAACGTGGATGATGCATGTTAACGGATCCTCAAGGAAAGGTAAGGATGGTGTGGGGTTGATCATGATTTCTCCCTTGGAGATCGTCTAGAGTACGCAGTCCGTTTAGATTTTTAAGTGACCAATAATGAGGCGAAATATGAGGCGTTAATACATGGCCTTAGGATGGCTAAGGCATGCGAGATAACCCACTTGACGGTTAGTATGGACTCTCAATTAGTGGTGCATCAAGCCAACAGGACTTACGAATTGAAAAACGAAAAGCTCATGCAATACAAGTCATTAGTTGCAAATTTGCTCAGGGGTTTTCAGCAGGTGAAGCTACAACAAGTCCCATGGAGTGACAATCAAGAGCCTAATCAATTAGTGCAGTTAACTTCATCGAAAAATGATAAGAACGAGCAGGAAGTCATGTGGGAGGTGATTGATCGTCCTAGTATCAAAAGCCCGCTCACCGGTTTGGAGGTTATAGAGATAAAGGACATCGTATGAGCCCAAGCCATTGTGAAGTACCTAGAAGAAGGGGAGCTATTGAAAGATAAGAAAAAAGCTAGGAAGTTAAAATTTAGGGCCATGAGGTATGCCATTCTGGAAAGAATCCTATACAAAAAGGGGATCTTAACGCCCTACCTACGCTGCGTGTCAGAGCAAGAGGCGGCATACGTACTTAGTGAAGTTCACGAAGGCGTGTGCGAAAACCACTCTGGGGCACGATCACTCGTTGGGAAGATCGCAAGGGTTGGATACTACTAGCCTACCTTGATGAACGACGCCAAAGAATATGTCAAGAGGTGTGACAAGTGCCAACATTTCACCAACATCGCAAGGCAACCACCAGTTGACCTGACAGTCCTAACCAGCCTGTGGCCATTTACTCAGTGGGGATTGGACCTGGTTGGGCCACTCCCCATGGCACGAAGGCAAATGAAGCTCCTAGTGGTGGCTATAGACTACTTACTAAGTGGGTAGAGGTTGAACCGTTGGCCAAAATCACCGAAGGAAATGTCACCCAGTTCATAGGGAAACCCATAGTTTGCAGGTATGGCATCCCGAGGGTATTAGTCATGGACAATGACAAACAATTTGACAACAAGAACTTCTGAAAATGTTGAGGAACTCAGCATCCAACTGCATTTTGCCTCTTCTGCCCACCCTCAATCCCATAGCCAAGTGGAATCACTAATAGAACTTTGCTAAAGGTGTTGAAAATTAAACTGGAAAAATCTAAGGGGTTATGGCTTGAAGAGCTCCCCAATGTGTTATGGGCTTACAGAACCATCGTCTGCATACCCACTGGGGTCACCCCCTACAATTTAGTGTTCGGGCACGAGGTTGTGATCCCCGTCGAAATAAGTCTTACTAGCGCCAAAGTGGAACACTTTGACCCAAAACGCAACAATCAGGAGCTTGAGATTGACCTAGACCTAATAGAGGAAGTTAGGAAACAAGCCGCAATCAGAACAACAATTTATCAAGAGAAGATGCACAAGTACTACAACTCTAGAGTCAAAGGGAGGAGCTTCAGACCGGGGGACTTAGTGCTCAGAAAGGTGGTCTTAACCACAAGAACCCCTTTGAAGGCAAACTAGGGGCTAACTGGGAAGGACCATATGTGGTAAAACTCTCATGCGGCAAAGGAACATATTGACTCCAAACTATGCAGGAAAAAGATTTAGTCCACCCTTGAAATGCAAAACATTTGAGGAGGTATTATCAATAAATATCACAACATTTTCGAGTTGCATTTTTATATGTAAGTCCAAAATGTACGAAAGGCACAATTAATAAGAGCTGTAAATGAAATTTATTTCGCGATAAATACTTTCATACCACATTCTCGCTATAGATTCTAAATTCGTAGCAGGCACAGATACAAAGGAAGATCACAAGATGATCATCCTTTAAGATGAAGAGCTTGGATCTAAGGGTCAAAGGGCAAGACAAACCACAAGATGATCAAGGTCAGAAGGTAAGGCAGATCACAAAATGAAGAGTTTGGACCTAAGGGTCAGAGAGCAGGGCAGATTACAAGATGATCAGCCTCTAAGATGAAGAGCCTAGATCTAAGGGTCATAGGGCAGGGCAGATCACATGATGATCTGCCTCCAAGATGAAGAGCCAGGACCTAAGGGTCAGAGGGTAAGACAGATCACAAGATGATCAGCCTCCAAGATGCAGAGCCTAGATTTAAGGGTCATAGGACAAGGCAAATCATAAGATGATGAGCCTTTAAGATGAAAATCCTGGACCCAAGGGTTAGAGGGCAAGACAGATCACAAGATGATCAGCCACCAAGATGAAAAGCTTAGACGTAAGGGTCAGAGGGCAGGGTAGATCACAAGATGATTAGCCTCCAAGATGAAGAGTCTAAACCCAAGGGTCAGAGGGCAAGACAATCACAAGATGATCAGCCTCTAACTTGAAGAGCCTGCACCTGCACTTAAGAGTCAGAAGGCAAGGCAGATCACGAGATGATCAGCCTCCCAGATGAAGAGCCTGAACCTGAGGGTCAGAAGGCAAGGTATATCACGAGATGATTAGCCTCCAACAAGAGGGATATGTACCTAAGGGTTAGAAGGTAGAGCAGATCACGAGATGATCAGCTTCCAACTTGAAGGGCCTAGACCTAAGGGTCAGAAGGCAAGGCAGATCACGAGATGATCATCCTTAAACTTAAAAGAGCCTAGACCTAAGGGTCAGAGGGTAGGACAGATCATGAGATGATTAGCCTATACTATAAAAAGCCGAGGCCTAAGGGTTAGAGGAAAGATGATCAAGTCCAGAGGAGCACAAAGCAGTTGCCCATTAATAAATGAAAATAAATATGCGCAAAAGACAGGGGAGCACTAGCATATAAGGTATACATCTTTATTATCAAACAAGTCAAAAACACTTTAGTTATGAGGCAATAACAAGAAGCTATCATCAATTATATATTGGCAAGTAAAATAAAATGGGCAAAATGTTCAAGCCTAGCATATAAACTAAATACGTATGAGAATGTTTTTAACCACTAGCACGTAAAAAAATATTTCCAACCACACATGCACATAAGAATGTTTTAAAACAGGAACCACAAGAACAAGCATATCTAATTGTTTTTTAATAATGAGAAAAAGCAGGTAAAGAAGTTAGTAATTAGATGGGTTAGTTGCATCGTGAGCAGCATCAGGGATGGTATTGTCATCTTCGACCCCAAGTGAGCCGACCACTGTTGAGGCATTGTCCTCCTCAAGCTGGATCATAGAGAAGTCCTAGTCGAAAAAGGTAATCTAGGCCTGACGGCTAAATGCCTCGAAGCCGAAGTCCCACTGTTTGACGAGAATGACCCTCCCATCTATCGAGTCCATGTATTCTATGATATGTTGATTGATGATCTGTTTGAACTCACCAGAATCTTTGAACTCTTAGATGAAGCCGATCTTTCCCTGAGCATTGATGAACTCCTACTCTCGGCACTTGTGCACTAAATCAGCAACGGTGGCTTGTTTGGCCTTTTGCTCCGTCGCCATATCCTTCTCCTCCCTGGTCAGCTCTCTTAGAGCATTTTGCAACCTCTCCAAATTAGCTTTCAAAACCTTATTCTCATGTTGAAGGGGATCCATCGACTTTTTCACCTGCTGTCTCGCGGATAATAGCCTCTTCTTAGCGGCCTTCCATGGGTTGTGATATTCAATCATCCTGACCACCGCGTGATGACCCAAGGCTACAGCTTAATAAAAAACAACACAACAAAGAATGGAGGGGATTGCATGAAAAAGAGAAGCATGTTACTTACAGTCATGTATATGAGCTAGGCAGATAACAAGGAAGACAAAATCACACTCACCTTTGCCATCTCCTGATGGAAATAGTCTCCAACAGCATAGGGCGATAGCGCACGCATGGCTTCTAGATCGGAGGGAGGAATGGAGCTTTCAATTACCGTACATCCTGAGTCCCCTTCCATAAATACAGATAGCCCAACTGTGTTCTGGGCAAAGGGGAAGGATGAGGGGATCTTAGTCAGATCTGCGCCTGAGCTCGGCAAGCCACCTCTTGAGAGTGTTCAGCCTCACTAGGAGGGTTCCCAACCGACTGAGCAGCGGTCTTCACCACTTTCTCTCATTCTTTCTCTTTTTCTCTCTGCCTTTGTGTAGAGATTCTTGGGCGCTTGGCAAAAGGTGCCCCAGAGCTACCGGCTCCCTCGGCAGCCCTCTTCTTCTTCAACTCTTTCAACCTCCTTTTGAACTTCCTTGTCTACTTTGCCCATCTTCCTTGAAAAGCACATAGGCTGGTCAGCTAGCACTAAAAGGACAAGCAATTTAGTAAAAAAAAAGGAGAGAAGAAAGAACAACAACGTAGGTCACCTAACATCTCAGACACCTTTATAATCTCTGCTAAGCAAAATAAATCTAAGGCATCAAAAGTAGGTTCAAGTCAAAGGAGATACTTACTAAGACTATTAGGGGTGACCAGGGTACCCCATGCCCTATCCTCGTGCATGTGAGCAAGATCCACCATTTGTTTATCCTCTTCGGAGATTTCTAAATTCCTAGCGCGACCTAGACATAGACCCTACTAAAGTCAGTTATGGTCTAGCTAGAAATATGGGGTAGGTGATATGAATGAAAGTAAATGTGCACTAACCATCTTTGGGAGGCTCTGCCTAAATTCGTTAGACCCTTGGAGTGGCATCATCCGTAACCTCTCAGGGCTGGAACTCCCAACCACTCCCAGAGACGAAGAAGAAATGGCTTTTTCAGTGTTTGTTTGAGGAAGGAAGATCGGTGACCAGACCCCGTTTGTTGCGAGCCTAAAGGCTCATGTATCCACAAAGATGCTTTATTGGCTTGTAACACCAAAATAGCTCTTGGAGGGTCAGATGCTTCTCCTAACCACCAAGTACGTGCCAGAGGACCATACTTCCAATCAGGATCCTCCAGGCATTGGGAACCAACTAACCAGGGGCAATTCCCAGAAAATGAAGGAGTTCCCTCACAAGAGAAGGAAGGAGAAAGCGAAGTCCTGCGTGGAAGGCTCCCTCGAAGAAACAAAACTTTCCCTCAAGGTCTGAGTAGGCATGTTCGTCAAGCAAGGGTACTCTAAGACAGGTCAAGTCAGGAATTTGAAATTGAGCCCGAAGGTATTCTAAGTTGTGGCTTTCAATGGTGGAGGCGATGCTAGCGGCGGTGAAAGGAACGTGGAAGCGTCCCACTTGTACGTATGGGTGTTGTAAGACAGTGCCCTGTTGGGCTTGCTCAGCGGCCAATGCTTCTAAAGAAGCTATCTCGTTACCAGAAGGAAGTCTGAAAGTGGAGGCTCTCTTGCAACGGGAATGACTCAGGGCCAAAGGTTTCTCAGAGCCCCCCATAGATGAGTTCTCGTCAACTAGACGGAATTGAGGAATGGGAACCGAGTGATGAAGGGGAGCAGAGTAAGTGGTTTTGGGTAAGGAATGCAAGCGAGTGAGGGGTCCTGAATCCCAGGGAAAAGTGGGTCAAGAGGTTCAGACTCAAAGGGCGGATTCCCACCCAGATTTAGGGGATTGCCAGGAACGATTTCAAGAAAAGAGGACTCCTCCTCCTCCGAAGAACTGGATAATACTATTTGTCTCTTATCCCCAGGCATAAATGATTAAATGTTAAGCGTATCAAAACCCTAGCAACCCTAACAAATAGAAACCCTAGGAGTTATCAAGGGGAGGATTGCGAGTAGGGAGCCCATAAATCGTGTTCCTTGATTAGATTAGACATAAATTTGCCTCTGTGGTGCCTCTGAGATACCTCATAATTTAATTTACTGCTTTCTAGTGTTCCTTGATCAGATTGAACATAAATTTGCTCACGACTCTTATTGCATAGGAAATGCCTGCCCTCGTGCAGGTCATAGCGTACATCAGGCTACCTACGACTGGTGCGTATAGTACTTTTGCCATGAAACTCTTCTCTTCCTTTGTGACATCTTTATGTTCCTTTGAAAGTCTAATGTGACTTCCCAAAAGTGTGCTAATAGATAGAGCTCCTTCCATGTTGGATCACTACATGACCTTTTCAACATACTCTGATTGTAAAAGTTTACCAAGTTCGAAGTCTGGTTTAATGATAGAGACTCCATCTCACCATCCATGGCATATTCTTACTCACCTTTTTCCTCAACCAGCAAAGCTTGTTCAAAGCATTCCGACTCACCACTATCAGTTAATGGCAAATAATATTGTAAAGGTGAATAACAGATTGTAGGCCTTCTGATTCTGATAGACCTCCTAAGAATGGGAGTCTGTGATTCAATTTGTTGGGGATTGAACACCGATGAACAATCCAACCCACAAGCCTCTTAAATCAAGCATAAGCCACAAAAGACAAAAAAGCGAATAAGAAAGCAATCACAATGATGCATCACACAGATTTACGTGGTTTGACAAGTTTTGCTTATGTCAACGGGCTCACACTTTTCACTATAAACTTTAAAGAATACAAAGGTAGACTTTTGGGGCAAAACTATCTCAGAAAAATAGGTCAATACCATGAACAGTCGCAACCCTAGTAGCAATTAAAAATCGCAGTCCCGAGCAGACCGATCGATCGGCCCCCAAACCATTTGATCGGTTCCCAAACCACTTGATCGGTCATTGATCAAAATCGATCTGTCTTTGATTACGATACCGTTAATCTGTTTTTGATTGCTCTCGGTATCACTACAGACTAATCGATTGATCTAATCAGTTCCTAAACTGCTTGATAAGTATGTCCCAGTGATGAATTTTCTTCACCTTTCAACACTATCTAGGAGTATTCAAATCAACCATTAGCTTAGCTTCCTATACTTGAAAAATTACTTTTTCGCTCAGAGTTTTTTGTGCTGGCTTAAATGTCAATACAAAAAGTCATTTCTTTTTTCAATAGCAAAATTTGTCCAAGCAAATAAGTAAAACTCTAGGCATTTTAGTGGTCGCAATAAGTTTAGTCTCCAAAGGGAGGTATTTGCGATAACATTTTACCCATCTCAATTTTTAAGAATATATATGTTATTTTAATAAATTTTTAAAAAATAAAAAATGACATCATTTTAATGTAGGGATTACTTTCACTTTTCCCCGTCTGGGGTGTGAATCGATGAAATGCCCTAATCCCTACCCTTCCCCTGTTTATCTCTCATAGCTCAATCTTTGTCATCTCCATCTCTTGCTTCCTTTTTCACTCCTATTGCACCACAATAAAGTCACAAACACTGCACCTCTTCTGCAATACTCACGTCAACTCTTGTGTTTCCAACTCTACATTCTGTTGCTTCCGAGTTTTCTTCCAACACCTTGTTAGGTTGTCTTGTATGTAATACCTTGAATTTCGGATAAAATCTAGAACAATAAATAGCTATGTTTGCGAAAAACTAAAGAAAAACTACCCGATCATACATTAAAAAATATAAAACAATACAAGAGTTTAAGATTACATTACCAAAAATTTATGCAAAAACAATTACAGCAAGTTGACACGGTCTAGATAAAAATTCAACAACGACAAAATAACAAAAGTTTACAAATAGATTGAGTGAGCCACGATTTCATTTAATTTGCTTTAGAGTCCTTAACTAGGTTCTCGACGATTTCCTAACTTGATATAAAATGACATGAGCACCAAATTCATTAGAAAACAAGAAGAATATAGAAATGCAAAAGCTTCGATTAAAAATGATCAAATAAAGAGAGGTAATAATAATAATAATAAAAAATGATACTATTGACATAAACTCAATGCAAGCATAATATTATCACGGTTTGAAGATGGTTAAAAGAGTTGAGAATAGTTTCAATTCTAGCGGGGTCACTGTTTAATACATCATTTTTCTTTAAACTTATGTAGTATTATTGTATTTTTTAAGTATACATAATATTGTTGTATTGTTCAAGAAATTATATAATATTGTTGTGTTTGAATTATCATAGCAGAAAGCAGAATTGTTAACTAGTGCAAGTAATTAAAATGCCATGATTGCTTGCTGGTAGAAATTTTTGTTATTCTTAAAGATTAGCTTTTCTATTTTTAAAAAATAGTTTTGAAATTTATATTGTGAATATGGAAGAGATCAATGAAAAAAAGAAGAAAAAAATTCAAAATGGCTTTGGATTAGTTGTTATTCAAGAACAAAAGAGGATCAGTTGTTTACATAATATTCAATTATTCCCCTTTTCACTCCTTTTCCCTCTTTGTATTTATAGAACATAGAATCTATTAATTAACTAACCATTGTTTCTTGCTAATTCCACCAATTATGTGGAGTCACGGGGTGTTTGGCAAAGCTTTTTGCTACAGTTTTTAATTTTTTGTTGCTAATTTTTAATTTTAACTATAAACTATAATCTAATTCAAATACCCATAACTTTTACTACAAATAATTACTATTTTTTCTTCTATTTTGACTATTATGTTTTAATTTTTACCAAATACTTACAATTTCTACTACAAGTTACAATCTACAATCTGTAAGTTACTAATTTCAGTAATACCAAACACCATCCACATCTTTAATCTTTTATTCCAACTCTAATCCAATCACTCTAAATTGATGTAGCAGAACTATATTCGGTGCATTGATGACTCTATCTTTTAGTTTTTGCTTGGTATTTTAAGAAATCTATAATGTTTTGTTAAAAGAGTATTGTATTGTTTTAAATTTATGGTATAAGTTTATATTTGTATTGAATGGATTAATATTTTTTGTTTGCATTGAATGGATTAATATTTTTATGTTTGGTAATGTGGCGAATGAAATGTCTTTTTTTATTTCTTGATGTATTCAAATTAGTGTATTTTTTAATATTTAAACTCATATTACAGGTTCTTAATAATAGTTATTTGACAAAATTTTAAAATAGATATTTTGCGACTACTATATTAGTCGTTGTAAAAAATATAATGTATTAATGATAGGATGCTTGCCAACATTATAAATAGGTTATTTAAAGAAAATAAGATTTTACGACGATATTTGTGCTGTTGCTAATATCCATCACAAAAGAATTACAATATTTTTTCGACGGTATTTCTTGGTGGAGCAAAATATGTGCCACCCTACAAAATTATTAGAATCTTATTTGCGATGGAAATTATATAGTCGTTAAATATTTTTTGCGACGGGGATGCAACCGTTGTCAAATAATTAGAATCTTATTTGCGACGGCCGCGACTGTAACTAAAAGTTTGTTCAACACCACATTGAGTCGGTAATTGTTGTTTTAGCGACGGTTACACAGTCACTATAGGTTTAATTATTTGCGACTGCAATTATGCGGTCGCAATAACACGTTGGTGGCGTTTTTTGAAACGAGCATGCAACCGTTGCAAACAAATATATTTACCGTCGCAAATTTATTGCGGCGGCATTCTTCCGTCGCCAATACTCTTTGTGACCCCATTATTTGTGACCCATTAAATGCCGTCGCTAATGATATTTGCGACAAGATATCAACTTTTGGCGACGGAAATATGTGGTACCAAAAAGTCACTTTTCTAGTAGTGTCTATCTCTTCATCAACAAGCTTTTTGTCATTCCATCCAATTTAAAAGTTGAAACAAGCCTTATCACTCAATGTTAAATATAAAAAAATACCTCTGCATTTTGTTCCAAATTTACATTGGTCCCTCAATTTTTGAACATTATATCAAATTTTATAAAGAGTGTTTACAGTTCAGTTTGGTTATAAACTAAACCACAAATTGAATCGATTGTCTATAATTGAACATTTTTTTGGCATGCTACTTGTTATTTTGTTTCTCTATTTTTTTTGACGTGCTTCTTGCTCCGTTTCTTCCATTTTTTTCTTGTCGACCTGCTTGCTGAATTACTATATAAATCATGTAGTTGGGGTGGGGAATCTAGGTATAGTATTCTGAAAAGGAGGAACAAAGAGCCAAATATATATAGGGGATTGAAGACTTGTGAATTAATCTAGATGGTGAATTTTGAAAGTTTTTATTTTTATTTTGACTAGTACTGATGACTACCCGTGTGGAGTGTCTCTTGAGCTAGAACACCTCCCTTACTACATTACTTGAATTTCTTTACTTAAAAATTATTTCATTCAACTTGATCTATTTAAATAAACTATAATATTATATCGTGTGAAGTAATTGATAATTAATACGTTTAATTTGAATTATATCAAAATATTCTCTAGTGAAGTATATAACTTGGTTATTAAAAAGTCATACTTGTAAATAGTTAATTTTATTAGTTCATTTATATATAAAATGTATATTCTATACTTTGTAAAATTACTATATCTCAAACTAGTTTTATCGTTTTGCAGGCGTTGGAGAACATAGAGAGACTAAGTGATAATGGGGAAGATTGACTCATGGGACGTGATTTTTAATTGATTTATTAGATTATTATATATTTTGGATTGTACTTTTTATTTAAAAGGGTCCTGTCCCACTTCCATTCACACTGTACCTTTTGGAATGCTTATGGAATATCCTATTGAGTGGGTTAGATGCTCGATCAGCATTAATAAAATGAGATATGGAAGAAACTTTAATCTTGTTTAAGAATACATATTTCGTGCAATTTTAATATATTTTGATTTGTATGGAGTAAATTGATATTTTTTAATATTTAAATATAAATGGATAATATGAACATTTTGTTTTAAATAATGAATGGATATATTGCTATATGGAATGAATGTGAATTATGAATGAATATTTTAATGTGAATTATGTGATAAATATATATTATTCTTTTTTTCATTTTTTTGCCTTGGCATGATTCTATCGCTAAAAGTGATATATTGTGTTATTAATATTAATTTGTATCGGCATTAATCTGTCGCTAAAAGTCTAGTAGCTATTTTTGACAATAGGTATGAAGTAGCAAAAATAGATTTTTATAGTATTACGATAGTAAAATTATTATCGCTAAATGTACTTGCAACCATTTGTTAGGCATAGCAGAAGATAAGTTTTTTTTATAACATTTCCATCAACAAATAAACCGTCTCTAAAGGTATGAATTGTCATTGCTAATCACAAGGATTTGAATTCAAGAAAATAGGAGGGCTAAAATGTTTTAGCGACCCAAATAGTTGCTGCCTTTGCCATTGTAAAGCCGACATAAATAGTATTTGCAACAACAAAATGACTATTAGCAACACTATTGATCTAATGCAAATGATCCATCCTCCAGTAGTTGAACAAGAAAGACGCGAGAATCTAGAAGCTCGTCTACTACGTCTCCTGAGCATTTAGAGGAGCGAAGGTTAGATTCCTAAGGATGAAAAAGCTAGCATTCTCCAATTGAGAAATGAGCTTAAAGGATAGGCATTAATGAAAAGGCAATGGCTGATTTCTTAACAAAAATCACTACACTTGAGGATGAAAAGGGAGACCTAGTAAGGGATCAAGCAATTGCCGACCACGATTAAGAGCAAACAAAAGAACAATTTACTACAAAATCTAACTTTGATGACTAGAAGATATGGTTAATCAACGTTGACGAATCAACCAACAACTCAGTTAGCAGGTTGTACTAGTCCTCGTTTCAACTGAGAGGAATTATTTGGGATATGCTTAGGCAAAGTACTATGCAATCATAGCAGGGCTAAAATTTGCAAAAGTAGTGGTAGCAAACAGGTGAAACTCTTTAGTGACTCACAGCTTATGATTAGTTAGATCAAAAGGGAATTTAAAATTAAGAAAAATATAACGAAAGCATGTTGAGAAGTTGTTAAAAACTTGAGCAAGTAGTTCAAGCAATTCGAAGTGAATCAAATCTTCTCTCTCGTCTCTCGTCTCTCTCTCTCTCTCTCTCTCTCTCTCTCTATATATATATATATATATATATATATATATATCTCCATTTAGTCACTAATTGGAATTGCACTGGAATTTTTTGTCGAGCTTTTCACTCTCTAGACTTTTTACCTTGTTCTTTTCTACAATTATGAATACGTATCCTCCTCTGTTTTAGAAACTAAATATGTATGACATCTACTGAAATCTGAATTAGTCATAATTTTATTAATTTGTGTATACATATTTGTATATTTTACACCTATTGGTGAACAAGAAAGACTGTAATTTTTGGTAAATTATTAGACTATCATTTATTTTGGATTATACTTTTTTTTATATCTAAACTTAAATCTTGTTTAAGAGTACATATTTTGTGAACTTATAATACATTTTGATTTATATTTGATTAAATTGATATATTTTTAATATTTAAACGTGAATAAATTGATAATATGAATATTTTATTTCAAGAAATCAATGAATATTTTGCTATGAAAAATGAATGTGAATTATAAATGGATATTTGAATGTGAACGAATTGATATAGATATTTTTGAGTCGACATAATTTTGTCACTAAAAATGGTATAGCGTTGTAAGTACTATTACGACTCTAGGTATGGAATAACAAAATAGATTTTTATAGTATTTGCGACAGTTTGTTAGGCAGGAGCAAAAGATAGGTTTTTTCATAGCATTTGCATCGACTAATAAATTGTCGCTAAAGGTATGAATTTCCATTGCTAATCTTTTGCGTTGGTTGGGATGGCTATGTGCCATCTCTAAAATTTTTTTTGCAATCCGAACAGTTGTTGCCCCTCATTTGCCATCACAAAGCCATGCAAATACTATTTGCAACGACACAATGACGATTAGCAACAACAAGGAGCCAATGCAAAAGGCCCTTTTCTAGTAGTGCTTGATCAAGAAAGGTGCAAGAAAGCAGAAGCTTATCTACTTTGTCCATTTGGCATTTAGGAGAGCCAAGATAAGATCCCCAAGGATGGAAAAGCTAGCATTTACCTTGGTAATATCGGCCAGGAGATTGAAACCTTATTTCCAATCTCACAAAATAGTACTCCTCACCAATTAACCATTAAGACAAATCATAGAGATGCCAGGTCCCTCTGGTGAGCTGCCCTAGTGGTCAGTCCAAATGGAGAAATTCAACATACAGTATTGATTGAGAACTATGCTTAAAGGACATGTAGTGGTTGATTTCTTGAAAGAATTTACTATGCTTGAGGAAGAACAGGGAAGCTTGGTAAGGGATCAAAGCAACTACAATCGAGATTAATAATAGACAGAACAATGAATGACCATAGAAAATGACTTCGATGAATAGAAGATATGGCTAATCAACGTTAATGGATCATCCAATAGCTTAGTGAGTGGGCTTAGTCCTGGTTTCAAGTGAGGGGGACTATTTGGACTAAGGCTACAAATAACACGGCAGAGTAGAAAAAATTCATAATAGGGGATCAAACTTGCAAGAGTAGTGGCAGTCAAGCAGGTGAAACTCTTTAGTGACTTGTAACTTATGGTCGGGAAAATCAAAGGAGAATTTGAAACTAAGAAAAACGAAATGAAGGCATACCGAGAAATTGTTGAAAACTTGAGCACAGTGTTCGAGCAATTTAGAATGAATCAAATCTTTACTCTCTCCATTCTATCATTGCTTTGAATTGCATTGTAACTTTCTATTAAGGTTTTCACTCCCTCTGCTATTCTTTCTTTCCCTTTTCTATAATTGTAAATACATAACCTCCTTTGTTTTAGAGATTATATATGTATATATATACACATATTGGGACAAACAAGGATGATTTTATTCGGGTTTGAGCAATGTTATATTAGGCTCCTATTTAATCTCTTTATTATTTAATTTGGGCTAAAGGGTGTCTATTTTGCAATGAGTTTGACCTATGCATTTGGGCTATTATTAGTATTTTGTTAATTGCTTATAATGAATAGTTTTTTTGTGTGTGTAGATAGATTCTCAAAACAATGCTTATTACATCAATTCTTTTCAGAGGGCTAGACATTGACAATGATTTTTTACTAAAAATTCTAATCACGCAAGTTAATATTCTAATGAACTTTTCATTCAAGGGACTGAAATTCTAGGATACAATGATAGTGTATATGAATAGAATCAAACATGGTGCGGGACAAGAACATCAATATACAAAAAACAGCACTGTCCTGAGCTGTTTGGATAGACGAAGAAAACCGTCCGAATGGAACCTATACGGAAAAATTGTATCTTTTCCCGAACCCCAAAAGCTGAAACCTAGTACACCCATAAGGTGGAATAGAAATTATACCTGCGTGATCCCTCTAGTTTGATCACGTTTCAGCACTTAAAAGATTGAAGCTTCAAGATCAACGCGGCAAACCGACAATCTTATCACTGTTTAGATCTTCTATTGTATTCTTGAACATCGAAACAAGAACAGACTGTGGACTCTGATCCTTCTTGTTTCAATCCCTGTCTGGCTACCTCTCATTTTTATTTGGTTCACACAACACGTAGAAATCCTAAGAAGACTAAATGATATGTATCACGCGTGTGTTGGCAGTCAGGGTTCTAGTGGCATATTTATAGGTTACATGACGGACCTAAGAGATAAATAAAACACGAGCTTCTAATATAATTAGTAAAATCTAGTTCAACCCAGAAGCAAATTTTTAAAAACATGGATTACAAAATATACCACTAAAGAATCATAGTTGCACTCCCGGTCTTATTTTTAAAATTGAACTTTCGAGCTCATGCTATTAAATACTTAGTATTCTTCTCACATTAAGATTATAGATACCCTTTAATTAAATTAAATTATTAATAATTATATTTAATCGATATATTTCATAATTCTTTAAGACCTTCCACTTAACTTATTTGATATATCAAATTATAAAATTCATGTGTAGGGTTTGACATAATCAAAATCGATAAGCTACTTTAAGGGGTATCATCAATTCCTTGCCGGGACGTGAATTTCGTTAATAATTAATATCCATCATATTCATAACGCCATTATCCAACTCATTGGGATTATTGATCAGTAAAAGATTGTATAATCTAATAAATCAAAATAACGAACACTAAATATATATATTTAATAATTATTTTGAAATTAAGAGCATAACCATTCAAAATAACCATGAGGTGTGAATTATTTTATATAATCAGTATAAAAATAATTATCCCAACGCAGTCCTATTCAATACACATAAAGTGTACTAGCACAATTAGCCAAAATTATAGTCAAAACTATACCGTTCTCCGTAATCAAGATAAAATTTATACTCAAACATTGTGCTACAGCGGCATCGATAGTGTGTCCAATTCCATACAAGACTGTGAATCATAAACGTATATTCTACAAGAACTGATAATCTGGTCTTCTGTGAGTAAATCGAATACTATACACCAGATTAATTACTATGTAGGATAAAAGACACCATACATAATATTAAATAAATAATAAAATATAAAAATTGCTTAAACATATTCTAATTAAAATGAAAAAATAATTTTTATTAATAAATAAAAATAATACTAAAATATTCAAAGCATGATTTTTGGTATATAGGCCTAACAGTCATATAATCTTCAATTCTCGCTAAAAGTAGATCCACCACAAAGAAACAACAATGTTTACGAAACTTCACAATCGAGTAAGATATTTACTTATATCTTCATGGCTCAATATTAGTATTGATGTGGTACAAATGGGATCAACAAAAAGGAGATAGGTGATGGGAAAGGAATCACAAATACTTTCACAAAAATAAATAAATAGTTTCTAATTGCAATTAAAATTCTTTTATACACCTTTGGAAGACAATTTAACTAGAAGTGAATAAGCAATGTGGGGATGATGTTTAAATTGATGGAAGGCAATACAGTAGTATCACCGAATACAACAATCTATAATATTATTATAATATTTTTTTATAATAAATATATTTTGCATTACCATAAAATTTTTATTATATATATATTTTTTCTAGAAATTTCAAGCAAAAAAGTTGTAAGAAAAATTATTGGTCCATCCATTTTAATTTTTATATTGTTGACATGAATTGGAGCACAAACCAAAGTAGATGATAGACCATCATAAGAAAAGGCACCAAAAACTAAAAAAATCCTTGAGTCTTATTGTGTCTTCTCCTTCTATTTCAGATTCAATAAACTTAGAAGAATATGATATTGCAGGTAATACGTACTTATGTCAATTTCGAGAGGCCAATAGATAGAAAAACTCAAAAGGAACGGAACTAAAAAAGGCAAATAACTTGTTGATGACAGCATAACATTGAGACAAACCATACTGATTTTGAAAGAGTAGATTATAGAAAGGAAAGAAATTAATTGAAACAAAAAAAAAGTGAACGCATTGAAAGAAGATATGAAGTCCAACAAGAAATTATTAATATTCACAATGAAGAAGAAAGAATAATGAAAATTGATACTATTGTCATAAATTCAATGCAAGCACAATATAATCAAGATATGAGAATGGAAATTATTTTTAAAATAGTTGAGAATAGTTTTAGTTAGTAGTGGTCACCGTTTAATTCATTATTTTTTTAAGCTTATGTAGTATTATTTTATTTTTGAAGTTTGCATAATATTGTTGTATTGTGCTAGAAATTATATAATATGGTTGTATTTGAAATATCACATTTTGTATTTAAAACTCATAAAAAAAATTAATGAATCCTCTAAAATAGGGACTATGGTTGGAACTGCAAGTAAAAAATTGACTTCTTTAAATAACTTTTATCTATTTCAGCTTTTAACTATTTTAAAGAGCTATTTAACCCAAATTTTGGAGATCATGGTTTCGACACTCTTACATATAAGATGGCAAGTGAGTCTAAACAAGCATGCCCATTGGTAATATATGACTAAACAAGCATGCCCATTGGAAATATATGACTAGACTTTCTAAAGTAAACATCTATTATTGAGCTTATCCTAGGTACCTTGTAGGTAGTCCATAGATGCCATCCTATGTCAATATTCATTATAATATTTATATTCTTAAATATACGTACACAATCACGAAACACACAAAAATTTGCACAGTAAGTATTGTGATTTCGAGTCCTATTGGGGGTGATATGTACATATTCCATTTATCTTATATATAAGACAATATAGATTCTTATTCTGACAAAAATACACGCGCGCACGCAAACAACTTAATTTGTACTCAAATGAAAAGGGCTGCTTTAAACGCACAATATTGAGTTGTGTTTTTAGTTAATTTTAATTTTTTTAAACGATG